>JAAOAR010000601.1:0-53614 GCA_013395995.1 Fusarium pseudoanthophilum | reverse complement strand
AGCCCATTCCAACGGGGGGCCAGAGAGAGGCTGAAATTACGGGCATGGGAGGGATGGGGGAGGATGAAAAGTCTGAAAAAGAAGTTGCCTTTCTAACCGCGAGTCGAGCCGAACTGATATGTGAAGCCATCGTGACTCGGACATCTTGTGGGTGTGGCGCTGGTTCTGATACTGGATTTCTTGCTACCTTAGTCAAAGTCTGCCTCCATGATCTTCAAGGAACCCTGACAGCAGACATTGTGAATTTCGGAATTCACTGATTGTTCCATTATCAGAAACCGACTGCTTTCATCCATTGACCATTCTAGACCTTTGGCCCATGAGACTGAGACTCGTGTCTCCTGTTCCTGGTTCAGTAACGGGGGTGAGGACTTTCGATCAAGCCGAAAAAGAGCAAGGAAGACATCTACGCCCGGGCCAGCTGAAGGCGCGTAACTCATGAGTCGCATAGGCGGACTCGAATGTCGTGCTTGTCATGTCGATTCCGCTTTTCAGGGTGAGGCTCACCAAGGACGGACTTGGGATTCGTTCGTCTCAGTCAGTTTGATCACGCGCACTGCCCTGGCTTCCAAGTTCCTCACTTATACATACCGTTGTGCCCCTGTCCGTCAGGAGACGGACTGGTGATTCTACATTGCTCGTGATGGTCGACGGCCAAGCCCAAGCCCAAGCTATCGCCGCTCGCTACCAGAGAGTGGGATCCTGTTCTTGTTCTCCCCTGCAACGGTCGCTTCTCCCGAGTGGATATCTACTTTCGTAGCAAATTGCTTCACAGAGTTGGGCTCTAACCCCGCAAACAACCTTGTTGATTCATCTTATTGTATACGATTCAAGGTCAAGGTCAAGGCCTTTGCACTTCACACGATGGTCATGGGGTCAAGCCTACGTGGGATTTGAAGCACGGTTAGTCAACCAATTTTGGGTAGAGTTGAGGATGCTTACAGTGGAGTTTACTACGAGGGTAATGCGCCAATTTGGTTCGTAGAGACTCACATCACGTTGCATCGACCACTAAAGGCTCTTATCGGCTAATGATAGAATCAGAAACATGATGGAAACATGATAATACTTATTTACTACATACATACTTCCACTGGCCCATTGTTTCGCCAACTAGGTTTGAGCCTCTTTGATCGATCTGCACCAAGAGCTCCAAACGGTAAGTCAGGGCGGGTTGAAGATTAACTCAATTCAAGGGATGAGCTGTCTGGCGGGTTTCCGCATTAGGTTCTTTTGTGTTGGTTGTTGAATAAGTGATACCTATCTCTGGATTGAAGTGTCGATGGTTGGCTTGCGGCATGGTTTGGAGAAATGCCAACAGAGTGATATCCGAAACTTGCCCTCTTGGTTGACTCAGACTATACGTCTACTATAGAGCAGAGGGTTGGTTGCGCGTTCCGAACTCACGCTTTTACACGGTGTATCATTGAGAGAGCATGACGCTCACAGGAATCATCATGTTGCTTTCGGGAATCCATGGCCCAACACACAGACGCACACACACACACATTGTACGAGCGCAGGCACGGCAGCTTCTTTACAGCCATGATGGAAATACTATGTACTCGTCAAATCCCTCGGGGTTTCAACAGCATTATCGCAACCGCTCTCCTCTCGCTTGCGCCCCCATGTTGGCTGGAAAGCCCACGCTGGAACCTCCCACGCTTTTAAGAGACACCCCCCACGCCCCCCTTCTCTGAGGCTTCTCATCTTGTTCTACAGCGCAGGCAAGGTAGCAACTCGGTATGGTGTATCTGTATGTACATACATAGTTGGCTGTTGTGATGCTACAGATGGAATTGCCAATCGACCTTTTGCAATGGCGTGAGTTCGCGTGCGACCTTATAAGATTGCAGTTATTGGTGCACTGGAGCTGTATGTATGTACTGTCGAACTGTACATAGACTATGTATGGCTCTGCCTGATAACGAACGGACGAACTTTTGCTCTGCAACACTGAAAGGATATTCCCTGACAACCCCACGTCTGGGGGCGAGCTATGAACCTCGATCACACCGGGCTGAATTATCTTTCCGTGTCTCTATGTATTTTCTCGATCTCGACCATATCGCTCCTGAAGTCGTTGCAACTAATCCGTTTGTAGCTGTAGAGTCGGGATTTATATGAAAGTAACCTGAGACAGATTCATGATACGTATCCGTGCTGTTTCCCCTCAGGGTCCTCACACTGGTCTCCAAAACAAGACGGCAGACACCCTCGTTACCCCAGTGGCTCATCGTCGCAAGCCGAGCATCCAAGTCAGACATTTTAAGACATTCATTCGCCAATGTTGAGGTAAGTGCTTGAAGCTCTGAATGAAATCTGAAATTCTAGATACTTGTCGAGTCTCCCTTGACTTGGCCTAGGAAATTGATTGAGAATGAGACTCTCGCCTAGAACTTCTGTCGCCATCTCTAGCATATACTGGACGTGCATGCGTGTGGAGTACATATGCATGCATGCATATACGGTACGGTAGATAGATACGTTCACCTTACCTGTGTAGATGGATGCGGTTTAACTGGCTGACTGGGTAAACACCAAAGAGGATCAACGTACTGCTCGCCAAAGCCTTGATAGTTGACCGACCAGCCCTGGGCACAATCTCACCTACCTTACCTATTAGTTAGCTACTGCAACACGGTGCCGCTGAACTGGGGAAAGATTGAGGAGTACCCGAAGATGGGATCGGATATCAGGAAGATCATTGGATCTAGGCAAAGGGTCCCGTCTTCACCCGCCAGTCGCAACACAGATAGATGCACCTCTAGTTACCTACGGTAGCTCATAAGTTGAGTTGCTTTCGTTGCAGCAATACCTACCTAGGTAGTTACAATAATTACCGACTACTGTCTCTGTTGGTCACCTCAGTATTGCGACACTACACTCCTCCCCTCACCGTTCCCCTCAACTACCGACCGATAATCTGACCGTAGCCGCACCAGCACTGTATCTACATCCATCATTGTTTGTGTCTGCGTCTGCGTCTGTATCGCAATCGTAATCGCACTCTGAAGTTTAAAGGTCTTCTCATAATGAGGAGGTAGGGCGATTGAGCGCCATCCACAATCATCTCATCGGTCCCTTGACATGATAGAGTTTATGGATTGTCGTCAGTGTCCTTAGACTACTATCTAAGGTCTAGTTAGGTGGGAATGTACTCTACCGTACTGCCCTACTATAATTTTGGTAGTAATTGACTTGCGGTCTTGAGGATTACTGGTAAGGTCAAGGCCGTCGTCGTCTCTGGTGGCTTCTTACCTTATCTCCCCCGCTCTCCCTTCCTTCTTCCCACAAGTGACCTGAGTGATTGATTGACCTGCCCGTTACTTTAGAGTCAAACCCAAATCAGTGCCTACCTCCTACTAGTACCTACCTACCTATGTACGGATACCTTACATACTATTCCATCATCTCTCCCTCGTTTTTATCCCCGCTCTTTCTCAGATTCGCCATGCCTTTTGACTAAGGTATCTTACCTTACCTATCTTACCTTCTCATCGTCTTCAATCACTGCGGCTTATTCATTCCTCCAACTCCTTCTTCTTCATCCTCCTCCTCTTCCTTCTTTTCATTAACCAACCCAGTTGACCCGGAGCAGATTCAACTACCAACCACTACGCTTAACACCCACTGTAACCGTCTGCCCAATACCATCACAGCGGGCGCAAGACTCCGCTATCCGGCCGGTGACCGAAGTGTCAGTGCATAACGAAACGAACAGCGACCAGCGAGCGACAGCGGGCAGAAGCACACACTGGTGACTGACTGACTGACTGGACTCGACCAGACCACACCTGGACGGTCCCCACGAAATTCGTCACCGCAACTGGGTCTGGGGGAGGTCTCTAGTCGCTTCAACGCCACCACGCCTCGACCAGGTTTAGCTCATCCCTGGCCTGCCATCCCCATCCATCCCTCGTACAGTACACGCCCAGGAAAACACACACACCCACAACACCAGCGCCGGGTTACGCTACGTACTCCTCCGGTACAGTACGCTAGAAACTAGCCCCAAACAGAACCTGTCCACCTGCCCCCAAGCAGCCCGGCTACGGCTATCGCCTGCTGTTTGCTCAAGCACTTGTCCGGGCTCTTTAGGTTGACTCTACGCCTGCAACTACAAACTGCTATAAGCCTCCCCCCCACCCACATTGTGAAATCCATCCTATTCTCTATACTTCGTGCCCATGCTAGATCTTTGACTCTCTCGTCAATTCATCTCAAATCGATAGCATACCTAACATACGTTTCGTTTGCCTTTGCACTCGCCTGTACCCATGAGTCTCTAACCTCTATCCCTCACAATTTCACCTTTCCTGGGTGCTTCGGCATTGACAAAGATTCCTTCGGTTTTCCTCACACTCCCATCATGGCTGTCGTTCTTCCATCCGACGACAACGGTTACTTCGCCGGCTCCGGCCTACGACGCTCACATTCTCACTCCAACTTCGTCTCATCGAATTCACCATTTTCTACTTCTTCTCACCTCAACGACCATTACAAGCCTGCATCTAAGTCTTACGCCGAATCTAACTCTTCATCTGCTCCCTCGTCTCCCCGTACCGTCCACGCCGACTCTGTCGATCTCTCCTACGCATCTACTCCTGCCACTAATCTCTCTATTGCCTCTGACTACGACGACAACATTGGACTCGCTGAATCGCCTGAAGATCACTTCATGTTTCCATCCTTTGCGCAGGAGAAGTTTTATGTTCACCCAGAGATTCGTCCTGAAATCCACCATGATGACAACCTAGAGCCACCACCCAGCCCCCGAACCGGCGACTCTTACACTGTTTCTCCTGCGGAGCACGAGAACTCTGAAGAGGTCTCTGATGATACATCAAGGCCCGAAACACCTGAACATGAAAAGTCCGAACATGCAGAGGACGACACTGCGGTGTCAAGTCGACCATCCCGTCAGGTGGATTATCTATCTCACGAGTGGAGAGAGGAAGATATCTGGTCATCATGGCGATATGTCGTCACTCGACGGGGGGAGTTCCCCAACAGTGCTCGGTTAGAGAATGCTTCCTGGAGGACCTGGATGAAGGCCAAAAACAACCTGAAGACCATTTCTCCTGAATCCCTCAACTGGTTTGTTTCCCTCAGAATATCCCCTTTGACTCTTACTAAAATGCTTACGTTCCTTAGGCTTAAGGATTGTGATGTCACCTGGCTCTATGGCCCATTGCAGTCGGGACCAAAGAACCTCCATCCTACGCATACTGAGCCTTCGAGTGTGTCGTTATCCAAAGCTGACTCACTAGTCAACCTCAACAAGAAGCCTATCCTCAAGAAGCGAAGCATGTCCGAAGTGATGCTTCAGCGATCGCTGTCTACAGCTTCATTATTAAAGCAGGCCACCGCGGCTGTCAAGGCCCAAGAGACAAGAGGAATTCTTCGACCCCACCTTGGTCGCTCATCAACAGATTACTTCGCCTATCCCTTCGCATCACGTCGGTTGAGCGGAGACAGCAGCAGCGTTGCTCCTTCAGTCGAGTCATCTGGAATCATTTCTCCCAACTCTGAGCGAAAACACATCCATTTCAATGAGCAAGTCGAGCAATGTATAGCTGTCGAAGCCAAGGGCGAAGATGAGGATGAAATGGTTGATGAGCACTTTGCCTCAGATAGCGACTCAGATGATGGTGTGATGATGAAACGAGTCAGGACCAAAAAGAGGCCCATTTCTCGACGCAAGACTATGAAGTCAAAGCCAGCTGCTGAAGGCAAGACAATCGCCATGTTGCCGTCCACCACCCTCAAGTATCGGGAAGACACTCCCGAGCCACGAGAGACTGCAATGAAGCACTCCCGAAGCCCTCTCATGTCTCCTTCATCTTCACAGGAGACGCTACGACCTACCAAACAATCAGGAAAGTTCTTTTTCGGTGAGGAAGACCACGATGATGGTCTCGACGACGCTTTGTTAAGTCCCCGCTCAGGGTGGGCATCACCTCCCAGCGAAGGTGCCAATGGAGGCCTGAGCAGATCCATCTCGTCAGGCAGTCTTTGTGAGGAGCCTGCGGGCATGCGACGCACACCATCCGGTATGTTTATGCCTTATGAGGAGGGCGAAATACAATCCGGAGACGGCATTTTCGGTCGAGTTATTGACACAGTCAATACAGCCCGTGATATCGCCCACGTTATTTGGAACGTTGGCTGGAGGAAGTAATGTATACACAAGCGTTCGACTTTCTTTTAGCGACGCGATTGGAATTTGAACAAGCTTATAAGCTTGTGACTCACTCAGTGTGAGCTGAAACGACGCCATGACAACATAAAAAAAGCGCATCTATCTATATACGGGAATTTCGGAGATAATTGGCATTGATCCGCCATACTACCGCGACTATCACGAAGTAAAGGCTTGTTGACGGAGAGCCTGAGCCAGTGTCACGACGACATCTTGGAAAGTGGCCCCAGAATCGCATTTCTATCTTTGATACACGGTCTGTAACAACGAATGGATGGAGACGAAAAGGCTAAAGAAAAGCACCGTGTTTATTGTGGAAGAGCTGGGGTAGCTGCGAGGGATTTTCATGGGTAAAGGAGAGGCAGCTCACACCAAAGGCGCCATCATTGGTTTTCAGGCTTTTCTTTCTACGATGGGGCAACTTACTCCGTGACGCACCCGGTACCCGGGTTCCGACTACGAAGTCGGGGCAACGGGAAAAAAGCCATTCCAGAGGTCACAGGCCCGGGGGATATTCGGCGTTATAGTTTTTTGTTCCCGTCTTTCTTTTGTGGCAAGGGTTTTGTTTTTTTCACTTCATGATATCCCATGGGCAAGTGGGTACTACGGATCACAGACGGCCTCGGGCGGTTATGGACGGATCAGGAAAGGGAAGGGTACAGGCCATGGGGTCAATTGATTTTTTCGGCGACTACGGCGACTCTACGGGACGGTCAAGGTCAGGCAGGACAGGGACAATTTAAACAAAGGAAGAAGAAGAAGAAGGACACAAACGGCAAATGGCAACAGGACCGGGTCTTCAGTGCGTTGGTGAATTGGTTGTACATAAAAGACAGGGGGTCGCATCTCGACGTACTCAGGCGGACCGGACGAGCCGTTACAAAACTACACAAAAGCATTCATGATATAATAATATGGTGTTCCCATCATCTCGATATTTTTGACTATTTATCCAAGTGAGAATCTGTGCATGCTTCCCTATAGCCTAACGTGGCATACATTTATTTCGTTAACACAATGCAGGTCAATAATAAGCAAGCTTGACAGGGGACAAATGAGGGTTTTGACTTTGCCGTCCCTTGCTGATCATACTGGCCCTGAAAACTTAGTCGTTCTAGCCTTTACCTCTTGCAGACAAAATTCGACTTTGCCACATCTGAAGCGCAGCTTTACGAAACGGTCCAATCAACACATTGTCCATGTCGATCACCAATTGAGATGCAAAGCAGCAAAATTGTTGGGGAAACAGGACGCGGGCTGGTCTGTTCTCTCTGTGCGCGTGACCTCATTCCACGTGCCCTAGCGAAGTGCCCCAGAGTGTCAAGTATGCCAAAAAGGACGCTGTAATTCGTAGTATGGATGTTTTGGCAGGGATATGGGCTGTTTGAAAGGATGTCGTGTGAGTGTGTCCGTCCGTGAGGCTATTAGCCGAGGATATATATGATGCTGCTTATGGTCCAACTGCAAGGGAAGACTTCCGTCGATGGTCACTTGCGACATGCGGTATTGGCATCGATGGAATTTTGTTAACAGGTGGTTCTATAAATGGAGGATCTACTGTACATCTCATGCTTTTGATTTCCAAAGCTATCGCAAGTTTGTGCTGGTCATGTGAAAATATGGTACAGGTATGATACAAGTGACGTGCATCGGGCAAGGGGGAGATCTGTCGTCAGCTATTCCCCCCTTAAAATGGTTAAAATGGGTATCGTACAGTGCATTTCAAGCACGACACCCCCGAGGACCACTTCGCTGCTTCTGTCAATCAAGTCTCTAGGCAAGAAACCCCATGTTTTTCTACGCAGGGGGCAACTCGATAGGATGTGCGAAAATGCGGGGAAGAGATGAGCGACTCCACGTCAGTCGATGGCTCATTGCTGAGAGCCATTGAGAAAAGGCGGAGAGACGTTGGAGCATGGGGACAGAGGAAAGAGATGTGAGACACAAACACCGCCAATCTCACTCACGATGCTGCAAGCCATGTTTTCGCCGTCAAGGCGGTGACGCTCAAACTTAGTGTTTCTTTCCACCCCAACAAAGTCTTGCTTCGAGAAGACCAAAGAAGACCCTGGGGCGCAGCTCACGAGGCCAAGGCCAGGGCCAGGGACGGGGCGTCCGGGGAGAGTGCCGGCTGGCTAACGTCCCTGTAGTTCTGCCCGGGTGTTAGGATAGTGCTTGAGCGCTTTGACGAACATGCTGCGAGCGTGGACGTTGACATTTGCCAGCTCAACATCGAACTTGTCGCCCACCTTGATATCCTTGATGAGCACGAGGCCATCGAGACCGTCGGTGGATAAGAGGGCCGGCATATCGAATAGGTCTACCCGACCGGACACGCCTTGCTTCCAACGAGCATCAACTGTGAAACTCATGCGCTTAGGTGCTGTCCCTTCAAACTGCCAGGCCCGCACAACCGCCATGAGCATCCACTCTTGGGTGCCGCGAGACACAGTCCGGGCCATTCTCTCGCGCATACGCAACAGTGAGAGCGTGTTGGGAAGTGTCTCTTCCGTGAACGGCAATATGTCATTCAGATCATCAGTCTTGGGGTCTAGCCTGCGATTCACCTGCCGCTCATGTGCCAATGCTGCATGAATTTGCCAGTGGACAATGAGGTCAGAGAAGCGGCGAAGAGGAGAAGTGGCTTTGGCATACATGTCCAGACCGAGCATGAAATAAGGGCCGGGTTCTGCCGACATCTCGATGCCACCAGTCAAGCGTGTCAACTCCTGACGTTGCGCCCCTGAAGGAGCGATGCCCTTCTCGAGCAGAGGGTAGAGCTCTTTCGTGGCGTATTCGAGAAGTTTGGTTTTATTTGTCTGCGAATGGGCGTCTCGTCGGTACGGTAAAGGGATTTTACGGTCAGAGCTCCACCGAGCAGCAATCTCACCGGCAAGCACCATTGTGTTAGTCACCACAGAGGCACCGTTGAATGCGTCGTAGCCGACCTTGATATAGGGGTCAGCTGGCAGGACCTTGGTTCCTTCTGCTTGCTCCATGGGGACATCTTCGAAAGCCACAGTAACGGAAGCGCCTGGCAAGAAAACAGGCCAGGCCCCCTTCTCCAGACGCCTTTTCCTGAGAGCCTGAGACAGACGGTGAAGGATCAAAAGGTCCTCTTTGCTCCTGTCATCCAACTCCTTAGCTGACATCAAGGGGCGGTTTGGTGCTACGTCCAACTTGTGAGGTGGCTCGCCAACAACAAGAGTCTGGTCAGATACTGGCGGGGGTGGAGGTTCGTTACAAAACTCAGCAGCATCTCTTGGATCCAGGTATTTGACATTGTGCAAAGTACCTGGCTCGATCTTGTAGTCTAGAAGATCTCCGTACTCGTTAAGCCTGGCACTAAAGGTCAGGGCTGGTCGACCATCGGCAAGCGAGTATTGTTCAACCAGACTGCCCGACTTGTAGTCTTTTGAATTGTCCAGACCCAGATCGTTTGGAAGCATGGCCTGGAAGTGGCCAGGAAGGTAGATATTCTCAGGTATCAGCTCGAGGAACCTGCCCAGCTCAGAGTTGGGTCGAATACCGGATGCTGGATCGGCTGTATGCACGTGAATCCAGAATTCGTCAGGGTTGTCTGTTCGTTCTAAGGAGATGCCATCATCAATAAGTATTGTAGAAGGGGCGTCAATGCAGAACACAGGGATGTCGGCCCAGTCTCGTCTGGCACCCTCCGCCACGTCTGGTCGGGTTGAGTCCTCGATATTAACTGGAGTCTCTCGAATGAGGCCGCCTCCACTCTGAATCTTGACTTCAGGGAAACGAACTTTATAGCGGGATGGTATTTCCCATGGTGGGATTATGCCCAACTCCTGTAGGAAGGTCCAGGCGCAAGACTGATTCAGATCAGCACCCTCATATAGATCCAGAGCTCGCAGAATGAGAGAACCATCAGCGTGGAAGTGTGACGAATCCTCGAACAAGTCGTAGCTTGCCCACCACTCAAGAAAGCGGATGAACTCTATGTGCTTCCTGGACCATTCACCGGTTTCGAGAGTGACTCCTTTGGTCGGAGCGAGGATTCCATAAGGTGTCCACGAACGCTTATCTCTGTTGGCAAGAACGATTTGTCTTGCCTTGAGAATGAAAGTACCAAATGCCGTTTCCGACATATCAGAAGACGTCATATTTCCCGACGTCTTTGCCATTAGATGAATATATTCGCGGATCATGAGAGTCACTCGATTGATCATCATGAAATCCTGATACGGGAAAATCTCAAAAAGATGATCCTTTCGATGGCAGTCAGTCGAAGGGCTTAATGGCCTGAAAATAAAGTCGTTTCGTAAGAGCGCTGTGTGAACTGCGTATAAAGCAGCAGGAGGAAACTGGGTGCCCTTTTTTAGGGAATTGGGTAACAACAAGTCGGCAAGCTCGAACAGACTCAAGTATTTGGTCTTTTTCCCATCTGAGACCAGTGATCTTGCCCTGTCTAGATTGTTAAGGCTTGTCTGAAAGGCCTCGTCCGCTTCCAGCATGAAATTCTTCATTTTGTTGATCAGATGAGCACCAACGTCTCGCCCAGGGCCCTGGTCTTGTTTGCGCAATTCTTCGTATTCGTCCGCCGTGGCATTGGGAGGAATCAGAGAAAGAACTGGCTGCAGCTCCCTGGCGGCGGCGAACTTAGACACCGAGAAGAGCGCTGAGAAACCCATGCTCATCACCCATCTTCCAGTATTGGTATAAAAGTGATACCGTTGACCAAAGAACCCCAAGTATATAGCAAACAAGGGTGTCCGGGAGCCAGGCTGCTTCATTTCAACAAGATCGCCTGGAGCATGGGACTTGTGCCCAACAATGCCGACTTCAGCATCCTCCTTACTGTAGTTTTCATCTGGGCCCACCATACTCACTGAATCAGACTTGAAATTATCCAATTCGGATGAGCCAGTAGATTGAGGACGTGTGTTACTATTGGTGACAGTGTTCCAGAATGTAAGATCCGGGACAATTGGGGTTACCTCCCTGTCAGGGTCGTTGATAGCAACCCATTCTTGCAATCTTTGCCGAATTGGCCTCTTATCTACTGCAGGAGGAGTTTTGGGAAGAGACGTGGGAATGTTCGTCTTTCCAAAGGCACCCCGAGGACGGTTCTTGGTTGAGGTAGCGTACTAGGATTTGTTAGTCCATGACATGTTTGACATGGTGCGAGATGAGACAAACGGTATAACGTCCACTCGAGGACTCCAAAGGCGTAGAAAAAGAAGATCGCAATCCATTAGGGCAGTTCGAAAGACATCTGCAGCAAACGTACGGACGACCTGCGGACCGTAGCATTTTTACAGTATATCATAAATACCCTGTATCAAGCAAGGTAATTACGGATACAACTCGAAATTTTGAAGCCGACGCGAGGCTGAAAATTTTACTAACTAAGGTAGGTACTGCGTGTTGGGCAACTTTCACAATCGCGAGGTCACATGACATGGCGCTTTCCACTTTAACTGAAGTCTACGGATACCAAGTACCTATTAACCATTCATTCGGGCAAGAGCCACCCTGCAACCCATGGATTTCTCGATAACTCAAGCTACAAGTACTACCTAGGTACCTAGGTAAGGTAGGTAGGTAGGTACTAAGATAGCGCCTTACAGGTAAAGAAGGTAAGGCAAGGTGCCTCTACGACCTTACCTTAGTACCTGAACTTAGACTTGTACAATTAACTCATTATGAATACCACCACCTCACCGAAATTTTGCATCGGTGCACACGTTGGTGCTCCCCGTCTCGCCGCATGCTTCACGGAAACCTATCAGCAAAAGGGGCTCGATTGAGAAGGCATTGAATTCGCTACTATTATTGGCAATAATCCAAGTCGACAATCGATTCAGTCCGAACTAGCTAATGGCGAGTAGTTCCGTTCTGAAAGATGTCTAGAAATAAAGACCTTCTCTAATTGGAAGGGTGCCCTGCTCTGTCCGGCTGCCGAGCATAGCCTAAATAACGACGGCTTGGAGCCAAGAAGCGCGCGAGATTCACTTCATTTGAGCAAGAGACGATACCGATGGATCGACATTGCAAATCCTATACAGGGGCTGCTATTGATCCAGAGTCTTACATACAAATGAGCAGATCACCAAAACTCGAGAATATCAGTCAATTCACAGTCTGTTGACTTGATGCCAACTGACGCTTGATCGCAGAGTACAGCCCATCAAAAGCCGGAAAGGCTAGAGCATCTCGGGCAAGACGAACTGCCGTGCGATGTGACGGTGAATACGAAGTGCAATTATAAGATTGAGGTTCCGACATCAAGCCTAGCTGCTTCGACCAGCGAGAACCCGACCACCGACTGACAAGCTTTTGCCCCGGCTTTCTCGGATTACTATATCTATTAATTCCCCGCATATGGAGGCTGCAAGATATCTATTGAGCTGACAGGGGAGCCTTTTGAGACAGGAACTTCTGGCCCTGTTGCCAATACGAGGCAGCTGTTAATTACGCAAAGGCTCAGACTGAGAGAAAGTGACGGCAAGGCGACTCGCTGGGCGTCACTAAAACAAATAGAACGCTTGAACGGAAACCCCTGGGTCCACAAGCGCGAAGCCACCTCCGCTAGGGTAAATTGGGGGACCATGGCAGATGCAGGAACAATCTCTTGACCCCACTCGCCGACGAACCGACTGATTCGAATTTCGAACAGAGTCAAGAACCGGCATGACATGAGGATTGTTGTATAGATGAAATTTGTGAAGCAAGATACCGCGATAGCCGGGGCGCAGCCCTTGGTGAAGACTCTACTTTGGAGATGCTAAAAGACTAGTCTAAGCATGATGCGCAACTTCAAAGCTCATCTCCCGCGCGGATTCACATCAATCGCGCATCTCCATCGATGTCAACTCATCTCGATTCCCCTTGTGAATAGTCAAGTGACCAACCAACGGTCAAAGAAGCCTCGTCCTTGGACTAATATCGCTTCTTATTTACTATAGGTTCTCGCAATAGAGGTAACCTTGACCGCTTAGCTAACTGATTGGTCTCGAACACTCGACCCCCCTAAACCACCTTATTTGGGAGAGGCATAGCATCGACAACGTGAGCAAATGCCCCTTGGGCTGGTTGAACCCACGAGATTGCATCGTGCCCCGTGCTCCACAACCTTCTCCTTTTCGTCCATAACCCCGGCCAAATGCTGGGGTTTCTAGCGCTGTCAAGGTAATGATAGACATATTGCACCAACAATGGTCCACGTTTGGGACTGGGCGACTAGCACCCCAGCTCATTTCATGAGGCACAGGGCACATGAGGACAGGCCAGGGACAGACGGGTACCTGAGTTTTGGCCTCCAAACGCCGCTATCGTGCACCATCTCAGGTACCATCTCAACCGCTATTCTCGACTAGGGCCATCCTTTGTCAATGCCATGACCCTCTGGGCACTGCAGCCAAGGCAAAACAGACCGGGTTGCAGGTAGAGGCAATAATAATCGATCTGCTCATAATATGCCGCTCTCCTCCTCTTCTTTTCTCTGCTTCTTCTTTTCCCTCACGGTTCCATCCTTCGCGAATCTAGAGAGCATCTCGTTAATTTTCGCTTTCGTCCTCTCGTTTTCCTCTATTCCATTAACCGCTTCACTCTTTTAGCGGGCATTCGTTTCCTACGCCAACTACAAACTCTTACATTTACGTACAGTACTTGACTTTTCGGAGCTTTTTTTCAATATGAAGGGAGGACTTGCTGCTGCCGCCGTTGCGGCCATGGCTACCGGTGCTCAGGCCGCTTACCCTCACCACCGCCGGGCTCATGAGATGTTCCGACGTGGTGGAGAGGTCTGCGTTCCTACCTGCACCACCATCTGGACCACCTACTATGGCGAGCCCACTCGTATGTCAATATATCGGTATTCTGTAGTATAAACGCTAATCGCTGCTTCAGTTGTCCCCAATCCTCCTTCTGCCCCCAAGCCCACCAAGGAGGCCGTCACCACTCATGAGGCCGTCAAGCCCAAGCCCACCACCGTTCATGAGGTTCCTACCTATGAGGCTCCCAAGCCTGTTGCTCCTACTACCACCAAGGTCGTCCCGGTCATCCCCGTCCCGACTCCGGAGGAGTACAAGTGCCCTACTCCCGGCACTTACACTTTCCCTGCCACCACCATGACCGTCACTGAGTCCACCACCGTTTGCGTTGGCGAGACCACCAAGGTCCCCGCTGGAACCCACACCATGGGAGGTGTCACCACCATCGTTGAGACTGCAACCACAGTCACTTGCCCCTACGCCAAGGAGACCGAGCACGAGGGTGTCGTTACCAGTGTCATTGAGACCACCACCTATGTCTGCCCATCTGCTGGCACTTACACCATTGCTCCTATCACCAAGACCTGCGAGGAGGAGACCGTCATCGTCTACCCTGTCCCTACCAGCTACGCTCCTGGTACTTACACCGCCCCTGAGCAGGTAGTTACTGTCACCGAGACCGACTACGTGTATGTCTGCCCTTACTCTCAGTCCGGTGTTCCCGCCACCACCAAGGTCCCCGAGGCCCCTAAGCCTCAGCCTCCCAAGGAGACCAAGCCTGTCTACGAGGCTCCCAAGTCCCAGCCCGAGGTCACCAAGCAGGAGCAGCCTACCAAGCCTGTTTACGAGGCTCCCAGCAAGGTCCCCGAGACTACAAAGGCACCAGTTTACTCTGTCCCCGAGACTCCTGCTTCCACCAAGCCCGTCTATGAGAAGCCCTCAGAGGCTCCTAAGTCCAAGACCCCCAAGAAGCCTTCTAGCCCCGGAAACCTGAAGGGTGGAAATGACCACTACGGTATTACCTACACTCCCTACGTCGCCTCTACCGGCAAGTGCAAGGGTGCCGACCAGGTTGACAAGGACATTGCTGCCCTCAAGGAGGCTGGTTTCCAGATCATCCGATCTTACTCTACTGACTGCGATACACTCGAGACTGTTGCTCCCGCCTGTAAGAAGCACGGCATTGACATGATCGTCGGTGTTTTCGTCAAGGCCTCTGGCTGCACTTACGAAACCCCCGAGATCAAGGCTCAGGTCGACGCCTACGCCGAGTGGGCTCAGTGGGATCAGGTCAAGCTCTTCACTGTTGGTAACGAGGCTATCATGAACAAGTTCTGTTCTCCCCAGCAGCTTAAGGAGCTCGTCACTGTCGTCAAGGAGAAGTGCTCCGGTTACACCGGCCCTTACACCATCGCCGAGACCCTCGACATCTGGGAGCGCGAGGATGTTCAGGGGGCTATCTGCGATATTGTTGATGTCACCGGTGCCAACATCCACCCTTACTTCAACCCCAACACCACCCCTGACATGGCTGGTGAGTTCGTCGCTGGTCAACTAGAGATCCTCCGTGGTATCTGCAAGGGCAACGATGTCATCAACCTGGAGTGTGGTTGGCCCTCAAGCGGAAACTGCAACGGCGTTGCCTGCCCTGGCAAGTCTGAGCAGGCCAAGGCTATCAAGTCCATCCGCGAGAGCTGCGGTGACAAGACCGTCTTTTTCTCCTTCGAGGATGATCTCTGGAAGGAGCCTGGTGCCTGCAACTGTGAGCGAAGCTGGGGTTGCGGCTCTTCGTTCACCGGCTACTAAGCAGTTCTGGATACTCCAGTTCTGATTACAGCGTGCCCAAGCGTCCTCTGTACGATTCAACCTTCGGAGCATGCTGAATGTTGTACATAATCATGACCAACACCGCCCGGCCACTCACTTCTTCTTTCTTCCTCGTGCAACCCTCTTCTCTTTTTCTCGCCACCGTCCATGCGGTGATTCACATCATTGACATCCAACAAGAGCCTTCGGGAATGGAGTCCGAAAGCCGACGGTCTTCTTTCTCTCAGGCCAACTCCAGACATCCGCCTCAGGGGGCAATGCATTGTTGCGCGCGTGCATGCGTGCAATAGATTGAGGGAAACGAATCTGGTCGGGCGGTCGAGGACGACCTTCTTGATGAATCCTGTTTTTCTTCCACTGTTCAAACGACATGCCAATTCTTGTTGCTATGTCATCTTTCCATATGTGTTATTTGCGGCAGCACTTCTTTACGGTAGACGCGTCTTTACGGCTCTTGAGCGACGGGGTAAGCGAAAGCCTTTTCTTGGGAGAAAGATGATCTGTATGTATGATCTATACTATAGCCGGGTTGTCATTCAGCCTCTGCTTCATAATGCTGTAATTCACTAGTATATCTTCATTCGCCATTGTGCTATGTCGTGAGCTATCGTATACACAATCCTTTCCTAAGTCGTCTCGTCCTAGTATCGCCTGGTGACCAACTCCCCCACGAAACTGAACACTCAAACTACCTAAGACATAATGAACCAAAACAAGGTCTCTAGACTCATGGCAGATTAATCATAGCAGTCACTAAGGCGCCAATAACAGTAGCGACCCGTGCATGTCTGGGACATCCAGCCCTTTAACCACTCAGGCCCCTAGATTAAGATAGCAAGTGTCTCTGATCATATCGATGACAAGCTCGAAGAACTGTAACCGGAGGACTTTATCAAGGCGATCAGCGTTATATCACAGCCGTGTTTGACATACGGGCCAGCAAGATACTGGTGCTTCACCCCAATCGGGCTTTGCATTCTTTGCAGTGATCTATAATAATAAGAACAAGTATATGGACGTGATGCTTGGTCACGCCAGCTTAGCGAAAGATGGTCTAATAAATAAACCGAAAACTCTGTTGTGAAGCCCTCGTAGTTCTAGCACAGCTTTCAACATGGCACACTTCGAATGATCGCCAGTATTCTAGCGGTCAAGGAATATATGAGACACGGTATATCTGGAATGTCGATGAGACTCACGTGTCTCGGAGACTACACCTGGATCGGCAATCACTGCTACTTTACGAAATACATGCATGTCTTAGATCTGAGCATGTGGAACATGCCTTGTACTTTGGATGATACTACTGTAACTGAAATAGCGGTGGTGTGTAACCACCGAGGTAATAGAGACCATGCAGATAGTCATGTCCATATTAGCTAGGTAGGTAGGAAGGTAGTCATTGAATATCGTCTTTGCAAAGTAGATAGATATACAACTGACTTATACTTCGCTCCTGTGTCCCAAAACTTGCCCACAAGTACAGACTGTCCCACTCATAGTGTAATAAAACCAAAGCTTCAAGAGCTCACTGATTGTGTATACCATGTCCACAAAAATGAAGATCCAGTCGCCAATGTCCTGATATCTGATATCTATAGTCTCCCAAACAAGATGACCGGGCTCAGCCCTGAGCCCCCAGGATAATGATGTCGGTGATAAAAAGTAAAAATAAGAAATGACGAATGAAGCCCATGATGAATAGCTCTGTAGTGAGGGTTTGTATAGCTTGTGCAGTTTGTGTCTTGATATTGTAAACCATCGCCGCCTATATAGAAAGTGACGTGCTGTGAATGGCCAATGGTAATTTCTCAACATATCATGATATGATAAGCCAGAACAAAAGGGGTATAATGCTAGGAGGCAGATACTTCGAATGAAGGAGAGTGACCAGCGAGGTCAAGCAAGTATAAAGATAATTTGTGAATCACATCGAGACGCTTTGTGTATCGTATTCGAAGGTGCTTGAAGCCATCGGGAAATGGTTTAGAAGATCGGTAAGGCATCCGTCGAAGCTGGAACTCGACGATAGCATTCACCGCTGTGTGTAAACTCATCGGGTTTATGGCGCCAATCGGCGGTGTCACCATCGACATAACGTTTCCAGTAACTGAAGAAATAGGGCTCGGCGGCACGGCCACATCGTTCAAGCTGAAGAAGGCCGCCACGATGACGGTCGCTCGCCAAGACATTGAGTTCATGCCCGCCGTTGGTAAATGCAATGCCGCCGATCTCGCCAAAGAAATCGACTGTCTGCTTCCTGTTAAAAGTCTGAGCATCAACGATGTTGACAATGTCAGCCTCCTCGGCAGCAACGAGTACTCTCTCACCACTACCGACGGGAGAGAAGCGCAGATTTCTCACACCAGCCATATCGGATCTGATAGTGCAAAGAGGTGTACTGACACCCCGCGAGTCACACCAACGGCGAGCATCCCAGACCTTGACGGCCTTATCCTGGAAACCGGTGGCTACTGTCCTCCCATCATCGGACCAATCGCAGGCAAAGCCATAGTCGCGGTGTCCGGACAGTTCCTGTTGAATCTCGCCGGTATCGGCGTCGGTAATCAGTACCTTGAAGTCATCGCCGACCATGACTCTCAAGCGGCCGTCAGGTGACATGCGCGTACAGTTGAGCGCGAATCGATACTTGCTCTGCATCAAGAACTTCTGTGTAGAAAGGTCTAGAAGGCGGAAACCCTCGTCGTTACTGGCAATGGCAGCAACAGGACCGGAGGATCGCCGGGGTTGGTAGATCTGGACATGGTTGGTGATACCTCCCATATTTGTAGTAATGACACCTTCTGCAAAGTCTTTCTTGTCTTCCGAATCCAGGCTTTTGAGATAGTATTCGCCATTGAAAGTGCCGGCAAACATGGCACCATGGTTTGCGTCAAGAGTAGAGATGAGAGCTCCCAGACCAAGTATATGACTATTGTTAAGTACGAGCTCTACTTTTCCCGTGACTGGGTTGATTCGGTTTATTCCTCTCCTGCCAGGGTAGTAGGCTTGTGAGACTGAGGGGCAGGCTAGGACGCTCCGGAGCTGAAAATGAGCTAGGTAGACATCCTGGCGGATAAGGAACCTCTTGAATCTCATAAAGTTTTGAGTCGGGGGGAGAGCTGCATCATCCATGTGAGGCTAATTGAGGTCAGCTGAGAAGACTCATTCAAAGGCAGCTGGCACTTACGCTCCATCTATCTGAGCCCTCCTTGTTGACATAATTCTTGAAAGTGGCACATCGTATTTGCCGCGCATACTCCCTAGTAGTGTTCATGGATGCCCAATCCAAGCCCTGTATATCATAGCCATCGCCTTGAAGGTCCTTGTAGTGAACATCGCGGATGTGTGTAGTCGCTTGACGGCGAATATCTTCTGGATAGGGTGCGTGAATCCGCGAGGGGGATGGACAGGAGGAAGCATGAGCTTGGAATGCCCAGTGTCTCAAGAAGTCAACCAGGCCAAGATTTTGAGATCCAATCATAGTCGGATTAGGGTTGCTCAGTAGTGGCTGGCCTAGAACCTCTGCTGGCGAAGGAGACGCATTGCCCTCCAATGTAGCAATGTCTTCAATCACGACATCAACCCATGGCGCAGGAGGCGGAACAGAATTCATGATTAGGTCGTTGTCGACTGTGGTGGGCGGATGGAAGGCGGCTTGCGAAAGATGATTAGGTGAGTGAATGATAGGGGTTGATTCATCATTGCCCCCATCAGATAGAACAGACTGGTCGTCCGTGAAGTGATCGAGTTCGTCGAATGCGTCGTCGAGAGGAGCACCACCTTCGCTGTCGCTCATATCAATGTCATAATCCACGTCGTGGTAAGGGGGTATGTGGTCAGAGTTCAAGTCGAGATATGTGGGAGATATCCAATAGTCGTCCAAGAAAGGTGGGTGGGTGGAAGTGTCCAAATCAAGATCAATACCGTCCTGATGCTCTTGATCTGGGTCGGACTCGGACTCTGGGGGTTCAGACTCGGAATTATAGGTCTCGATGTAGGCGTTGGAGGAGAATTGGTCGGAATTGTTCTGGTCTGAGAAATCGGTGGCGATTGCAGTAGAAGAGCCGTCAGTCACTATCGCGAAAGTAGGTGCCTTGGGGATGGTATTTTCTTCGGTTGGGAACGCATCAGTCATAGGCGAATCGGCTGTGAATTCAGGGGCGCTGTATGATTCCTCTGTGCTGGGCAGGAGAGTTGGATTATATTGCGGCTGGCCACCATGAGCCTGTGAAGGAGGGCGGATGTTGAAGGTATTATAAGAGGCGCCGCTGGTTGTGAGTAGGTCCGCAGGTTGACGATGGTCAGTTTGGAAATCCTCATCCCGCAAGAGAGCTCCAACAACGTCGACAGATGACCCGGCAATAGAGGCTGTTGTATTTGTGGGCAACGGGGGGTTGTCTCGTAGGCGGCTCATGGACATATGAAGAGCGGAGCGGCGCATCGTGAGGCCAAGGTCCAGCTCCGCGACGGAGCGAAGGGGGAAAGCCGAAGCTTTTCTACAGTACGGCCGTGCTAGCGAGTCGAGGCAGAGCAGAGGGCTTCTGCATACGGGCAAGCTCCAAAAGGGGGGCTGAAGAGGCCAGAGAGACTTGGGCTATGGCTCTAACTTGGAATCTGGGTCGTTGGCGTGCTAGTAGTGAGAAGCGCGCTGGCGGTCTAGCAGATTGGCGATTGCTTGCTTTTGATGGAGAAACAGGAGGCGGAAATGTCTCTGATTTGAACGCCGCAAGACGGACGATGGAGAGGGATGGGAGGGGGCCGGTGGAGTTTTTAGAGTGAAGGCGAGGGGACAGGCAGTCTGCAGTCTGCAGTCTGCAGTCCGTTTAACAGTGGGAGTGGGCTGCAGATCGTGTTGGGCTAGGGCAAAATGGTGCGGTAAGCAGTGGTTGGGGCCTTGTTTCGGTGTCAAACGGCTGGTAGTGTCGATATTGATGGGAATGGGGGCTGAGGGCTGAACTGAGCTCGAGGAGCGGGTATTGTATATTATTATTGTACGGTATGTATTATGGAACGACTATGAATTGTGGTCTATGTCGAGTACAAAGCGAGTGAGGCGTCATGCTAGCAAGGGTGCGGCCGGGCAGGGACAGGACGACAACGGCTGAGCTGAGATGGACGAGGCAACTCGCAAGTATGTATGTATGTACCCAGAGAGGAGGTCTGGTCTAGGTACCTAGGCAAGGGTTAGCTAGGCTGCGGCGAAGCAGAGTCATGAGCGGTATAAGATCAGATCGAACGATTTGTTGTGGAGGGAATGTGGTCATTGTTTTGGTCGAATGTGAGATACTCGAGGTCAAACATGATAAATGATGAAACTCGGCAACAGGTGGTGGAGGTCTGTACTTACCTGTAGGGAAGGGAAACTACCTAAGGTAGACCCCTGGGCCACTCGGTCAACTAGAAAACCTAAAGTTGCTGCCCGCATTTAGCACTCGGGGACATAGACCAGGGGGGGCAGATCACTGGAGGTCTCCGGGAATCACCGTGGGTTAGATTCGGGGGCGGGGAATTGAAGTTTGTCTCAGCCCAGTATAGGTACCTAAGCCATGCCGCGGTGTATTGGATGCCAGAGAAATACCAGCCTGACGCCTCTTTCTTTGTTTCTGCTGATCAGGTCAAGATTTGGAGGGCAGGTACTGATAGGTGAAAGTGCAGGGGGTATATGCAGTACCTACAGCTATCTAAGGTAAGGTAGTGTGGTTAGGTGGTGGAGATGTGTTGGTATTGGGTAATGCTTCATGAGGTGGAGGGAGAAGATCCATGGACATGGGATGAGAAGCGAAAACTGAATTTTGTTGCAAAGTCTGGTACATACTATACATACCTAAACATGATTGCTTTTTCGTCATCTCCTTGTTCTACATGTCATTTATGCTAGTACCTTATATGTAGCAGAAGAGATACCTTACTTATGTATACCTAGCGAGTATGTACACAATGAGACAGTTACTGACTCGAGGCTGATGCTCGTCAGTTATCACCGGTAACAAAGACCGTGCCCTCGTTTGTAGGAAGACGAGAAACAGAATGAATGAATGCAAGAATGGGGTTTGGCTGTGCCCTCACCTTTGGGTACTGTACAGTACAGTACTGTACTGTATTCTCAGCACAGACAGACGCTAGTCAACGATCTGGACGATGGACGGGAGCGGGTGAGCGGGCTGGCGCGCGGTAGCTTGGATCATATCTGGGTAGAGGAGAAGGTTAGGGGAGGACGGAGGTCTCGTCACAGTGACTTGACGATTGTCCTCTATTCACACACATATCAGAGTATACTATACTCCGTACACTTTGCATGTCTGGAACACTATAGATATGTACTTAGTATTTGAGATCCTCAACGCCGAAGCCCTTGTCCTTGCTTGCTTATTTTCAGGCTGTCGTATAATCAATCATGCATGTATACATACATACGAACATACAATATCCTTCTACCTTATGCATCTGTTTCTCTATCCCTATCCCTGAATACATGCATACATACTGTACGATTGCCCAGCTCCCTAGCATCTAAGTTAAGTTGCCCGATTGAGAGATGGATGCATGCAGGCATGAATTGCATGGATCTGGGGACCTTTCAACTTTCAAGAGCCTTGACCAACAGCGACAGGGGCCTTGAATGGGGAATGCAACCCGATCTTCATTCGCCCTCGGTTAATAGGGACTTAATTTATTTTTATCAATCTTTCTCCTTCTGCGTGCGTACGTAGGTAATTAGTATGTACATACCTAAGGTAGTTGAGCTGTCATCGTCGTCGACTTGTCGCTCATGATCAACACACACTGTCATATAAACTATCCGTATACTACTACTAACCAAATACAGGAACGAAAGGCAGGTCTCGTGAACTCGTCATATACTACTCTTGGTAATGAAATCCCCACGGTACGACAACGCATCTGCAACATCCGTCCACACCGAGCGATCTGCAGATCCAAGCGTTGATAGGCAATGCTCCCATATCCATATCAGGAGATTCCTGCCTCCACTGCTTACACATACCACGCGAACCGATGGTAATAATAATAGACTGCCTAGACTGCTTATTTCGTCAAGACCACAGCCTGCTTCTCGTACAACCCCAATCTGACCATAGACAACCAGGATATTCCCATCATGTTCTCGCAAACTTGGCCGGCTTGGATCACACTGAGTGAGATCCTCGCATTGTACAACCTACAGCCCTGGTGAAACAGCAGCATCAGCATACGATGTTCTGTGTCACCCCAGACTCACTCACTGCCCAAGCTGGGTAGGCAGCCAAGGTCAATGCCTACCTAGTTATCAGCTCGATGTCAAACGGACAAATGAATATTATCTCAGGGATCTCTCATGCCACGAGGGACGCTAACCCCACATACATAATCAATCGTATCAACTATAACCGCACAGTTGGTTGATGGGAAATAACAATTGGGGATTACGGACCCGACGCCAGCCTCCATGTCTCGCACTGAACTCGAGCTACTGTATGAAGTGCTTGACCGGTCTGAACGGGCCACTGACCAGTCAGAATACCTAGGAAATATTGAGGCCATCCCTCCTCTGTTGCATACCTGACGGCTTATGTAGGTACCTAGGTACTCTCTGACTGTTTATCTGTCACTGTCTCAAATCACGGACCCTCATGTCCTTTGTTATCTGAGCTGGGTTTAGCTCGATTCGACTCCTAACTAGTTGGCCGTTGCAGCAGTGAATGTCACCAGGCTGGCTTCTAGATGCAATACAGTACTGTACACGCATACGTACCTGTTATATGCCTGACAACGGAATACTACGCCCGTATTACACCTTGAGAACGACTCACTTGCCTACTAAGTTGATACTGACGCTCGCCTTGATGGCATCGGCGCTGTCTCATCTTTTCGTGTCACACACCAGAACCAAAAACCCCCCATTCGACGCATCCCTCCAGCGCGGGATGTACACACGTAATCCCACGGACCTGGAACACAGCAAAGCAAAGTGCTGCAATGCTTGACGTAGCACACAGAGACAGAGACAAATCCAGAGACAGGAGGACGTATTGCGTGACGCCCTGGTTCATCCACTTCTTCTTCTTCTTCTTCTCACCTCGATGGTACTCTAGAGTCGCAGGCGGATCTGACCGAGTAGGCATCTGGCTGCCAAGTCCGGCCATGGGATGGCTAGTCTTTTCCTGTAGTGGTTATAGATGCAGATAGATGCAACTCAGACCTTTTTTTTATTTTTTTATTATTATTTATTAGGCTGAGGATAATTGTGTTCGTCACAGAATTCTAAAAACTCCGAGACCAGGGACGGCAATAATAAATCATTGACTTGTACTTACGGTACGTTCAGAGTCAGAGAGCCAATCTGTATGTATGTACGTACAGTACGTAGACTAAGGTACCTATTGAGTGTCGACTCATCAGTTCTGAGAGTTCTCACCGCGGCCATAAGCATTGGATGTCTTGCTCTTTTTCCCTGCATGGTGGATGGATGTCTCTCCCACGAGGCTCCACTATACGTGATCTATCACCAAAGCATCAAACTCCAGCAAAACTGCGAAATCCACGCTGCACCCCTTTCATTTCCATGCTCGCAGCCCGACATTGGATGTTGTCATAGTCGCGTCTTCTATTTTCCTCTCCAATTGCTAAACGCAGGGCAGTGCATGCATACATACTGTATTCATCAAGCACTTTTCCCTTGCTGTCATCGCTTCTTCTGATCTATCATAGGCCCTCAAGCTGTTGGCTGGCTGGCACACAAATTTGATACATCATAAACCATCCCGTGACTCGTTTTAGACGCGCCGCCTCATTGCTCTTGTCTCCCTTTAGTCGGCCTGGCCTTGAGAATTGCTCTTTGTTCGTGCGTTTATCAAAATTAGCCCACAATCTTCTCTTCTTCCTCTCCTCTCACCGGCTTCGTGGGTCCTCTCTTTGCTTTTCTTTTCCTCTTTTTCTATCAGATGTGATACATCATGTTCTGCCCACTTCCACTTCGACGCCACTTCTCACCGGCGAATAAACCGAGCACGGCCTCCACTCGAGATACTTTTCAGACATAATCAGTGGCTTGGGGGCTCTTGTAGTCTGGAGTCAACAATGACATGTCCCCTTACTGAACTAACTTAAGTAGGTACCTATACATTAGTAGTATGCTGTAAGTCACCGTGATAATTATACCTCATCACAGGTATTCCAAGGCGGAATCTGTTACGCCTCAAATGACATGTTCTCTCAACTCTTGGTCTAGTAATGTACATACTAGATCAGCATACCAAGAATCTATGAATATCCTATCCTATCCTATCTAACTGCCCCTATTCGTCACTCTGAGAAAAAGCAACTTTCCGGCAAAGCTCATCTCATCCCAACTCAAGCCATGATTAACAATCCTTACACCGAGAAGTGGCTTGAAATCGGGAATATTGATCTTCTCAACCTTTTCAATCAGCCATCGTTATGTTACACAACCAGGCCAACAACCCCTCGGACTCGAGTAAAACACGGCTTGTCCGGCTCTACTTCGCCCGACCTTTGACTGTTCATCACTTCTCATATTATCCCTGTCTCCTCTTCTCGACATGAAGCTAAAAAGGCTTCTATTGTGGATCTTAGACTCACACTTGCACAGCCCGATGGCTGTCAAGTCTCCTGCGGCTTGTGATATTGGCTAGTTAGGCAGCGATCGAGCTCGATAGCCTATCTCGCATTGCCCAATTCTCCCCCAATCCCTTTCACTGGGCGTCCCGAAACATCGGAATGCATCTTGATTATCACGTCAAACTTCCACCTATAGCTTGCGGCTATGAATTCATCCCGTAGGTTCTGACACCAATCAAACATCAGCTTGTTCAAGAAGCGTTCTTTTCTCCATTGACCGCTACTTGGATATCGGTTTCTGTTCTTGACTCTACCTCTCCATGCGAGTTCCCGTGTCTGTCATCATCTAACATGTCTCATATGGTTGACTGTGAATTCATATACCCTCTGCTTTTAATCTCACCCTCTGTACGCGCCGCCCCTTCCAGTGTCATAGCAAACCTATCACATCCCTCTACAGCTTGTTCACAAGTCCTCGCGAAGACTTGAGCTGAACCATCTTCTCAAGAGCTTCGTCAATAGGAACCAGCTCACCCTTTGCCTGGGTGGCTTGGTCGTCTCGGTTACGGATGTTGAGGGTGCGTGAGCTGGCCTCCTCGGCACCGACAACTATACAATCTTATTAGCCATTGGCCTTAGACAAGGAAGCTTCCATTCCAAACTCACCAAAGATAAAGTTGTACTGCTCCAGCTGACCGGTGCGGATCTTCTTCTGGAAAGTGTTGCTGCTCAGGTCCACATCACTGTAGAGCCCCTTGGCTCGGAAGATCTGCTGAACCTCCTTGGCGTAGTCGTTGGCAGCAGGCATGACAGGTACAACCAATACCTGTCGCGGGCTGAGCCAGAATGGCCACTTGCCGCCAAAGTGCTCGGTCAGAATACCAAACATTCGCTCGAAGCTGCCTAGAACAGCTCGGTGAATCATGACAGGTCGTGCGTATCCGGCGGGGAGATCCTCCTCGGGGTTGCTACCATCACTGACTCCGGTCTCGCCCTTGTTAGCGACATATCGAAGCTTGAATCGTCGAGGCAGGTTGAAATCGAGCTGCATAGTACCACATTGGTGCTCACGCTTCAGAGCGTCGAACAGAGCAATATCGATCTTGGGTCCATAGAAAGCACCATCACCGGGGTTAAACTCCCACTTAGCACCCGTCTTCTCGGAGAATGAGTTGAGAGCCTCTTCAAGCTTCTTCTCGGCCGAGTCCCAGGTAGCGATGTCACCGACGTACTTCTCTGGTCGGGTGGACAGCTTAAGCTTGAACGTGAAACCGAAGATACCGTAAACACTGCTCAAAAAGTCGAAGGCTGATTCAATTTCCTCTCGGATCTACAGCACATTAGCAGAAGCGCGAGTCAGTTAGTAGAAGCCATCATACCTGATCCACGGTACAGAAGATGTGGGCATCGTCCTGTTGGAAACGACGGACTCGAGTAAGACCTGAAAGAGCACCGGAGAACTCGTTTCGGTGCAAAACACCAAAATCGGCCATCCTCCAGGGGAGGTCCTTATAAGTGACATCAGAGTGGGCAAAGATCTTGCAGTGTCCAGGGCAGTTCATGGGCTTCAACCCAAACTTCTCCTTCTCAACCTCAAAGGTGAACATGTTCTCCTCGTAGTGGCCCCAGTGTCCTGATGTCTTCCACAAATCCGCCTTGTACATGTTTGGAGACATAACTTCGTCGAATTCGCGTTTTTGGTACTCGCCTTTGATGAGCTCCATCAAGGCATTGTAGATGCGCACACCGTGTGGCAGGAAGAAAGCAGACCCAGGAGACGCCTCGTCGAAGAAGAAGAGCTTTTGATCAGTACCGATCTTTCGGTGATTACGCTTGGCAGCCTCGGCTAGGAAGTGCTTGTACTCTTCGAGAGCCTTCTTGTCGGGGAATGAGATACCAGCAATTCGCTGGACAGACTCGTTGTTGCTGTCGCCGAGCCAGTAGGCAGCGGAATTCTGTTGAACATCAGCTCAAGCACGTCGCGTCAAGACTGGGAGTTGTATATATCATATTGACATACCCTGAGAACGGAAAAGGCCTTGATGTTGCCGGTGGTGGGGACGTGAGGTCCTCGGCACAGATCGATTAGGGGACCGCATCGGTACACAGTACTCTTGGTGCCATCGGGAACACGCTGTTGAATGAAATACTCCTTGTACTTGCTGTACTTGAACATCTCTAGGAGCTCGTCCTTGGTCATTTCCAGACGCTCGAAAGGCTGCTTCTGTTTGACAATGTTGTTGGAGAGCTGCTCGAGGGCCTTCTTATCCTCATCAGTGACGACTTGCCTAGGGCATATGTCAGTAAAGTCTCCAGCAACTTATTCGAAGCCTTCTACGTACTCTCCCATGTTGGCCATATCGTAGTAGAATCCAGGGGGGTCTTCAGTAGGGGGACCGTTGCATAGATAGCAACCAAAGCGTTTCTCGGCAGCCTCTCCAAGAATATGGGCTGAAGAGTGCCAGAAGACCTTCTTGCCTTCGGTGTGTTCAAAATCAAGGAGCTCGAGCTTGCAGCTCTTCTCGAGCGGTCGGGTCAGATCCCACAACTCACCGTCAACTCTGGAGATGACAGTGCGCTCGAAAAGAGACTTGGAGATGCCCTTGGCGATAGCACCAGGGGTGGTCTCCCAAGAAGTTCCCTTCTCCTCCTTGCCATTGGGAAGCGAGATGGTGATTTCCTCGCGAGGCTTGGCTATTATTCTTGTCAGTCGATTCGATCCGAGGGACGGAAGCGTGAAGAGGATTTGGATTTGGATCACCCACCAGCGATTTCGGCGTCCTGTCGGGCTTTGATCTTATCGAAGAGATCGAGCCGGTGCTGGATGAACTCGGGGGTTTCAGGGAGCTATCATGCACAGTTAGTAGGTTCGAAAACGGTGTCATGTACGCCGCAGTCAAGAAAGGGACACCAACTTCGAGGCCAGCAGACTTTCCACCCTTGGCAGACTTATCCTTGGGCTGTTTCTCCTTGGGCTGCTTCGCAGGGCGAGAAGGCAAGCTCTTCTCAGACGCGCCCTCGGCCGCCTTGGCAGCATCAGCTTGATCGGACGACATGTTGAGAACTCTCGCGCGGATGTTGAAGATTTGGTGGGAGGAAGTTGGGTACTCGAAAGTGGTCTTGTCTTGTCTTGTCGATGGCGGGGCACAAGGGGTATTAAACACGAAGGTGGGGTTAGAATTGAGTCACTGCGAATTTGGCAGGGGGGCACGGGAATAGTACCGTTTGGTTGGGCACTTTTAGTATCACGAGATGTAGCCTTATAGGCTTGCCTACATAGGTAGGTAGAAATGCCATTGATGTATCAATTCTTCTATCCAAGTTCAAAATACTCATTTACTGTATTCTGACATGCCCCAGCAAATTGTGTTTCTCTTAAACAACAGTCACATGCCGAAAACCGAAACCCAGTCTCTTCGTCCCCTTCAGCTCACTCACACGACACTTGGACAGAAGAGTCAGACCGAACAATATGTACCACGTAATGAAACTCATTAGTGATCAATACAGAAGGACTCGATCCAATTCCGACATCGCAGGCTTTTGACTCAGTCACAAGAATCATCAACAATAATCTTGTCCTAGGTAAATCAGGGGTATCAAGCTGTTGTCCAACCCAGCAATCCGTAACGCCATGCCATCCAGTTTCCATGTCATAAATCAAGCCAAACCCGCATTCGTAAAAAAGAAAGAAACAGGCAGTATTCAAAGTCCATAGCGGGTGATACACTCTTCCTTATGCGCCTCCAAACAATCCAGTGCGCAGACTCTTGTCCCGCACTTCATGCACCTCACACGCCCCCAATACCCGCAGACCTCACAGAACGATCTAACGGGATACTTGTTGTCTCTATGTCCCGTCACTTCGCCATAGTTCAATGGAGGGTGGGAAAGGAGCCTGCGCAGCTCCTCATCGGATGGCATGTCGGGAACACGCGACACAAGCAAAGGATCGTTGTCGCCAGGGTGGCTCGGTGGTGAAGGTCTCGATGATTCGGGAAGAACAGTCGGAGCATCAGCGTCGGCCATCGCTATGTCTTCTTCTTGTGGTGGTTTGGAGGATGAGGGAGTATCTCTTCGACTATTCGATGGCCGTTTGTTGTTTGCGCCAGAGGCAGCGGACCGAGAATTCGTAGGGTTGGCCTCTGCAAGTGCCTGCATCGCGAGGAAATCGTCCAAGTGGTTCCCGAATGTCTTCTGCGATTGGAGAATCTTACGAACATTAGGTGTGTGTTTTGCTTGCGCTGCCAAGAGTCAATTTCTCGTCTTTCACATAATGCTGAGGTCTGGCGCATACTTCTTCCGCTCTTGACTGGCAACGGTATTGTGTTATCCTTTCCACCATCTTTATCTAAAGCCTCAGCTTCCTTTCGAATTTTATTATCTTGTCGAGCCGTCAAATCGCTATATGTAAGACCAGGAACATTCCTGGCGCGCTTCCTGTTGGTTGGCGCTGTCGGGCGAGTGATTGTATTGTCGGGGACATAAGCCCAGCCTGGCGCCGAGGTTGTCTTTGCGCTGGCAAGCTCGATGACCCCGAAATTGTTCATCGTTCTTTATAATTCAATATTATGAGTAGAAGAAAAAGAAGAATATGACAAAGAGAGAGGAGAGAGAGAGAGAGAGAGTATCAAGGACCTCCATAGAAAATCCACACTAAACCGCTGGTCTTGTGACGTAGCCAATCACGAGCCAGAAAGCTCGAAAAGCACACTCCAATTCCAGCCGAGCTCAGAATATTCCGAGCACCCGGCTCCGATAGTAGCTCTGTCGTAACTGTACCTCTGACGTCCATCGCCATCAATACCTTAGTACCTACCTATTGCTCCCGCGAGATAAAACACCGCACAATCCGACGTTCACCACCGAAATCGCAGCAATGTCTTTCGCCTCAAGAGCCCTGTTCTCCAGCAGCCGCGCGCTGGCTACCCGATCCTTCAGCACATCTGCCCGACGCATGGCCGATTCGCCTCTCCCTGCCAGGAAACCACTGGGAGCTTTTCGTGGAGGGTTAGTGATGACAGAAACACTCTTTCGACGGAAGTAATGTTGTTGACTTTGTTGTCAGTCTTTTTGGCTTCCTTCTCGGTAGCTTTCTCGCTGGCAGCGCCTCCTACAGCTACCTCCTCAAGGAGTACAAGATAGCCAACGACCTGTTGACCGAGGATATTTATGTGCGTGACGAAGGAGATGAGGCAATTGATAAGAGAAAGCCTCATCCAAGTTTCCTCCAATATCTGTCGCTTGCCCAGGTGCTAACATTGTTCGACCAGACTCTACAAGCCTCCGTCACCCGTCTGAGCAACCACGTCCAGGCTCTGGAGACCAGGACACAGGGCAAGAAATAGACGGGGAAAACTGGATAAAGACATAAATGTGTAAAATAGTCGGAGCCAAGGGGGTACAGTGAGCTCCGTTGGGTCTCTGGTGGACGTGTTGAAATGAGGATGAACTCCCATTTGCATTTCCTATCAGTGTTTGGGTTTGAGATTGTCATCAAGACGATTGGAGAGATTTGTACGATCATGTGCCATGTTGCGAGCATACCTGCAAGCCCAATCAAAAAGATATCATGCGATCTGTGTAAGAGAAACGTCAAGGTCACGGTGAAGCTGAGACAGAGATCAAAATAGTAGTCAAGTCATGAAATGGTCCCATTGCCACGAAAACTAAAACCTAGAGAGGTGCATTCAAATGTGAGCACCAAAAAGAACCCGCGCCCAAAAAGAAAAAAATCAGATATACCCCATTTTGTGTACTATCATTGGTGTTGACATCAATTCTTTACAGCTCATCATGGACATCCTCCTCCTCGGCATCCTTCTTCTCCTCACTAGCGGCGGGGGCGGCCTCCTCGGTGCCCTCCTCCTTGACGGGGAGCTCGGCCTTGTACTTGCCGTTCTCCTTGATGAAGTTGGCGAGGTCCTCGACGGTGCGAGAGCCCTGGTAGGTGACGGGAGCGTCCTTAGCACCAGCGGGGTAGAGCTTGATGGTAGGGAAACCCTGGATCTCATCGGGAACATCGTTGAGGGTAGCGTCAACCTTGGCGATGACAACCTTGTCCTTGAACTCGGAAGCGGCGAACTGAGAAGCAAGGTCATCGTACTTGGGGGCGAGAGCCTTGCAGTGACCGCACCAAGGAGCGTAGAACTCGATTAGGACATCCTTGGTGTCATCGAGGACAATGTCGTTGTAGCTCTTGGCAACGACAACAGTGACAGGGCCCTCCTGGGTCTCGGGAATGGGCTCAGACTTGATGCTGGGCTCAATCTTGCCAGCGGCAAAGTCCTCAACGAACTTGGCGATGTTGTCATGTGTGATCTCCTTCTCCTGGTCGAAGGGGAACTTCTGGTTCTTGACAACCTCCTGGATGGCGAAAGAGGGGAACTTGTCAGCCTTGAGGTTCAGGTTACCGGCGTGAGCGCCAAAGGCCTTGGCGTCAATTGTGGCGAAGTTGATCTTGCCCTTGAACTTCTCAGCGATGGGCTTGAGGGCATCACCAAGCTCCTTGCGCTCCTCAGGAGTCTCGGAGAAGATGTATGCAAGGGGGATACCAGCGGACATGTAGCTGGAGTAGGTCTCAGGACCGACCTCACCAATGAGAGGGGTGGCAGAGGTGGTGATGAAAGAGGCAATAGCATCCTCCTCGAACTTCTCGGTGAAGGTGTTCTTGCCCTCATCGAAAGACTTGTAGACAACCAGGGCGGGGGCCTTGACGCCCTCGGCCTCGGCAACAGCAGCGTCGTTGACGCCACCGAATAGGTAGGTATCACGGAGACCCTCGGCGAGCTTGGAGAAGGTCTCGTTGGAGCTCTTATCGTCGGCGTTGAGGTAGGCGACGACGACAACCTTGTCGGCGGTCTTGAACTCCTCGAGGGTGTCCTTTGTGAGAATGGAGACAGCGGGGAGGGACTGCTTGATCATGTAGGAAGTGATACTGTAAAAATTGGTCAGTCGAAATATCAGCTGATCATGACAGGTGTCGACTTACCCAGCAGCCTTGCGCTGGCCAGAGTAGGGAGTGACATTGTCAAGGCCGCGGAAGACCTTGAGGGTGGGGTAACCCTCGACGCCCTGGTCTTTGCAGAGGTCCGACTCCTCAGTGCAGTCAATCTTGGCAAGCTTGATGTTCTTCTCCTTGAGAGTTGTGGCGGCCTCCTCGTACTCGGGGGCGAGGGCCTTGCAGTGACCGCACCAGGGAGCAAAGACTGTAGAAAGAAGCTGTCAGCGGCTGACGGAGAGGAAGAGAGGGTTCAATGGGGACTTACACTCAGCGAGGACGAGATTGTTGGACTTGACAAACTCCTCGAAGGTGTCCTTGGTTAGCTGGTGAACATCCGAGTCGGCAGCAGAGGCATAGGCAGCCAGAGCAGCCATGAAGCTGCAGGCGATCTTCTTGTGGTGCATGATGGGCTGTCTTTTTGACGGGGTATCCTATAAAACACAAAGAGAAGGTTCCGCTGAACAGGACAGTGCAGGCAATATAAAGGAAGGGGGAGGAGGGGGAAGAAGAGGAAGAGGAAGATTTGAGTTGGGAAGTGGAGGGAAGATGGAGGAGAGTTTTGTAGTTGGAACTTGAGGACAGGTAACGTACATTTACACCCACATCCACAGCCGCATGTACCGTGCTGTAGAGAAAGCTACGGGAGGGTACAAATGGTTTGTAGAGAGGCTGGAGCCAACTAACATCAGTCAACCCCACTCGGAGACAACTCCCGCTGAGTCTTGCGCGGGCCAAAGGTGGAGGGATGAGGGATTGTTCCGGGGGGGTCCAACTCTCAATTGAACAAGTGTCCCTTTTGGTTTGGTGGCACAGGATTTCTCTAGGTCGATGATCAAGCACAATGGAAGCCCACAGCCCATACCGCCGGAGCACTCTGCACTCTGCAGACAGGCACGGCCCCTCCAAAGCGGCGGAAAGCTAGTGGGCTTCCTTACCGGGCTCTAAACCCTTTTAGGCCGAAGTGAGGGCCCGTCGCTGCTTGTCATTGGGCGAAGCTGCCCTACAGGAAGCGCCAGAGCCCCTCAGCTGCTGTAGGGTCCCTGGGCCCACAGGGGCAGGACAACCGCCGCCGCCGCTGAACTGCTTATTATGGATCATGGATGGATCGTTCAAGAATGAGGCATTGAATGTTGGTTCTATGTGATACAGATATTTATAATCAGGTAGTTAAAGGATTGTGCGTGGAATAGACTAGACATCGTACCCTTTTCTTTGGCTTGCCATTGTTTGTTATTGTTCATGTTGGACCATCTTCAAACCTACACCACATTCCCATCAAAGTTGAAACTCTGATAATGACGGATTAGGGAAGTGCAAAGAGAATTGCCCAATTAAGCTGCAATAAATACGGGATTTGATGCTCCGAAATGCTCGGAACCCCTGGCTAAATGAGATGACATTTGGAGTAACGATTATTACAGATCAGCATCTGTTCAATGTGGCAACACCTCTGTCCCAAGCCAAAAGGCCACGTCTCTGTGACAGCCTACCTAGGTACTAACATATGTACATACATCCAACATACATACATACACAGCCCAGCCTTGCCAATGTTGAACGTGACATCCATGGATAGAGGGGTTGCTCACATAGTTAAAATTAGATGAATGGCAGGCATTTCATCATCTGCTTGTTGCTCGCTATTCTTTTCCACGAATTACCAATCCAGCCTCTAAACCATATTCTTTTGGCCTAACTCTTCTTTTTCCTTCTGACCAATCCCAACGGCCATATGTAGTTCTAAGTTCTTGGACATCATTCATGCCATTCACCTTTTGAATCCACTAATGCTAGTCCAGCTCCATAGGTAGTCAGCTAAAATTCTGTATGCAGTTGAGTCAAACATGGACAAGTGGCAATATGTAATCCCCGTGAGAAGCAAAGACATGTCATGTCACAAGAATGAGGCGAAACATGATCCCGCTTTACTCAGCTCATCGGCCCCACGGAAACGGTCAGTTTACGGCCCCACCATGATGCCTCCGTCGTCACATACCTACCTAGGTATGTACGGCGGATACATCCATACTGGACAAAACTCCTCCCCCTCCGGGAGCAAGAAACCTCCTGATACTGAATCAGAATGTCAAAATACCTGAGCTGACCTAAAGTACTGATAAGATATACTAAGCTTACCAAAGTCTTTTGATAACTTGGATGAGAGATATCAAGTTTCCTGCCTCCCATTGCTACCCAACTTCATCAAGTACAGGATCATCAGCTTCTGGCTTGGTGGTAATAACCAACTAATACACGGCTAATGCTGTTATAGGTTTTCAGTTCCAAGTCAAGGAAGGTTCAAAGAGGTCCCCAGCTTTCAAAGTCGTAATCCCGTTCAATTCTATGCTATCTTTCTATGGCTTGATAGTGCTCAGTGCTCAGTGCTTCGTGTATCATTACATGTGTCTCCCACTTCTCTACTTGCCGTGAGGTCCTCGAGGTTTAGGTGGTGCACGGTGATACTGAATCGGCCACTTGACATCAACGTTCAGCTGATGAGCCGCACTGAGAACAAAGTCGGGCTCCCTGAGGAATTGTCTTGCAGCAAGCACGAGGTCAGCCTTGGGGTCCTCGTTCTCCTGGACGAGGGAACGAGCAAATGGACCATCTGTAATGTAGCCAACAGTTCCAATCAGAAGCTCTTTTCCATCAGCACGGACGGCATCGCGGATCTTGCCTGCCAGGTCGGTCTGGACGGTTTGATGGACCTTGATCTTTTGCGCCTTCAAGTTGCCTCCGCTGCTGATGTCGAGGACGTCAACTCCTGCGTCAGGAAGCTGTTTTGCGAGCCGAATACTGCTCTCGAGATCCCAGCAAGGTTCGTTGTTCCATTCCATCCACTCGGTAGCAGAGATCCGCACCCAGATGGGCATCTCCTCAGGAACAACAGCCCGAATAGCTTCAATAATCTCAAAGAGGAGACGAGTACGGTTCTCAAAGCTACCTCCGTACTGGTCTGTTCGTTTCTGAGATCATGTCAGCCGATGAACTATTCTCAGCGACTATCAATATCACATACGTTGGAGAGAGGGGAGAGGAACTGGTGCAGGAGATAGCCGTGAGCCGCGTGGATCTCAATGACATCAAAACCAGCCTTGACAGCTCTTATAGCAGAGTCCCTCCATTTCTGCACAAGATGCTTGATCTCCTCAGTCGCCAACTCGTGAGGTGTACCAAAGTCTTCAGCGAACGGAATAGCACTGGGGGCGACAATATCATCTGGCCAGCCGCCGACTTCTTCGGTAGCAAGTGCTTTGTTTACAGTACCGCCGATCCAAGGCGCAACTGTGCTCGCTTTTCTGCCAGCCTGAAGGACACGTTATTTTTGAGAACGTCGAGGCTTCTCGTGGGATAGTGAACCTACATGAGCGAGTTGGATGGCAGCCTTGGTGTTTTGGCTATGGATAAAGTCTGTGATACGCTTCAGAGGAACAATTTGACTATCATCCCAGAGACCAGAGTCCTCAGGACTGATCCGACCACGAGGTTCAACGGCGGTGGCCTCGACAAAGACCAGGCCAGCACCTTGAAGGGCGAACTGGCCAAGGTGAACAAGATGAAAATCTGTTAGATGGCCATCCTTGGCGGAGTAAGTACACATAGGAGAAACCACAAAGCGGTTCTGCAGCTCAACGCCACGGGTGCGGAGAGGCTTGAACAGCGTCGGGGCCGAATCGGTCTTGAGCGGGGTCCCGGCCGGTGGCTCTTGGGCCGGGGTGAAGTAAGGAACCCCGGAGGCTGCCTTGTTCTCGATGTTTGTGTTACCCATGGTTGTACGTGCTCTTGAGGAGTTAACTGGGCTGTCTGTGTTGACAGGGTTGTCGACGTTGCGAGTATTTATGCTCAAGTCGGATTCGTTCGAGGCTCTTAACCGGGTTGCAGAATCATGCGCCGTGTTGATGCAATTCCACTGGGTTCCAAGTGTCCGCCGAATCACCAGGAAATAATCACGGGATAAAAACTCAATTCTAGGGGTCGCTTGTCTATCTTTATATAAAAGGAGGCAGAGAGTGGGAAAACATGGTATTTATATCACCAACATTTGATCCATGGTCACCTCAATGGCGACCTTGCTTCGTGCCTAGCTCTTTATCATCAAGAGGGTCATAGTTTGCTCGGCAAAGCGAACGATGACGTGCGAGCATAGATTTCCAGCTTTACTAAAAGCTATCGCAAGCATTATCGCTCTGTCGCTCAACTGTGACATCCAGCAATCATTTCCCTCTTGGATTTCTAATGTTCAGTTTGCGAGCAAACGCTGAATAATCAAAACGGTTAAGCCGAGCCCCTCTTCTACGCCTCTGGCTGATAACGTTATCATTCTAGTCATTCAAAGGTCAAGCATTCATCTGCTACTTGGCAGACACATTTACGAAGCAGCTCTTGTTAACCCATGGTCCTTCATCTCGATATCAAGGTCACAGAACAAGAGGCTGTCCGAATCAAATGAGAATTATTCCTATTAAATAATAAGACTTGACTGACTACAGACCAATTATGAGTGTTTGCAACATATGAGTAGGGCCTTGCACTGAAAATGACATGAAGAGACGCAAGATCAAAAGACAAGATATTTACTTGTTGTGACATCTATTCTTTCCGTCTTTCAAGACTGGCATCTCTGAGTATCTGCATCTTCACTCTAAGTATACGAAGTAGAACACACATAACATACCGTATGGTATAGCTACACACCCAAGGTCTTGACTCTACATATGTATGTTTACTTTCAAAGTTTTGGTCCAATCATCAAATAATGATCAGCAGCACTACTTCGAAAACAATCTGGACAAAGTCAAATGCCTGGTGCAGCAGATGCAGGAACAAGGCCAACAATTGGCAGACCCTTGAACAAGACGCAGTCATCGACCGTCATGGCTACCTACAGTTGCAGCCCGGGCCGATCTCACTCAAACGACACGTTACACACGTTACACATTATAGCAGGATCTGACACAAAATTCAAGATTTCTTAAGATTTCTTCTTCTTTTGGTCTCTACCGCATAAGAGGGTAGACATCTTAGTCTATTGACACGCTCATGTTGTCAAAACTCATGACATGGTCTATACCTAGGCTGGCGATCTTGACCAGCACCCAAATAATCACAACCAAAACTCCGGATATCGCTCTTCTTCAAGTTCATCGATGATATGATGACCAATTTCACTCCTCGCATAGTTCCTTCATAGGCATCTCAAGCAGCTCTCTGTCATTTTTCGACCAACTTATTCCTGGTTTGTAGGCTTAAAGGTCCAGCGCTGGTTCTCAGTACCCTGAGCGAAAGGAACACCGAGTTCAAATAGTCGGAGAACAACGTCGGAAAAGTCCTTGAAGAAGGCATCGTTATCCTTGGCGTACTTCTCGACCCAAGGCTTGAACTTCTTGTCCTCGATCAAGGCAATGTCGCTAGGAAGCATCATCAGAGACTTGGTAGACTTGTCTTCGTACTGGGCAGGGCCATTCCACTTCTTCCACTGCCACTTCTCTTCGACAAGGAGGCGGAAGTAGTCATTGGTCAGAACGGTAGGGGAGAAAGTCCAGGGACCCTCGTAGCCTGATCGGTCGGTGTGGCAGCGACCAAGAGCGTGGGCGCCGGAAAGAGCGACAATCTCCTGATCGTTGAAGCCCATACGGTAGAAAATGTCTCGGAGGTGTCCAGAGCGCTTTGAGGCGTCGGGAAGACGTCCGTCGGGTGTGCAACCAGAGACATCACGATCAGAGCGACCAGGTCGGTAAGGAATGGCAGGGCCCAGCATCTCTTGGATAGCGCATACACCAGCAAGGATCCAGAGATCAGAGTAAGTGATCCAAGGGAATTTCTCCTTCACAGGCTCGAGGAAGTTGCGGGCAGCAGCCAGGCCAGCATTGGCGCCGTGGTCAGCCTCAGGGGCGAATCGCATGGTGGCACCGTTGCTGCCGCCAGTGCCAGTCTCCTTGTCGTAGGTACCGCTGGCGTGCCAAGCGAGACGTACGAGAACGGGGCCGTAGCTGCCGTCATCATAGTCATCCTTCTCCTCCAGGCGAGCAGCAATCTCGTTGTAAACCTTTTGATAGTCGTCCTTGGTAGGGTTGAAAACCTTGGGGGTAGCGGAAGAAGCACCGTTGGCGTAGAAGTAGTAACCAGCACCACCAGCAACAGCGGCACCAGTCAGCCACACCCAGGCGGAAGATGACTTCTGTGCGGGTTCAGAAGAATAGTATCGGCGACCCTGCTGGCGGATGACCTGTGTAGGAGCAATGGCGAAGCCGTTGCGGGTGGCGCGAGTGGCCGCGCGGGCGAACTGTCGGGTAGCGGAGGCCATCTTAAGAGAAAACGTTAGTTACAAGTTGAAAAGACAGTGTTGAGTGTGCTTTTTTATCGAGGCTACCAGGGGGAGCAAGCTTCCTAATACTGTAGGTAGTGCTCAAGTGTGAACGTACCTTGTATGTGTAAGATTACAAAGTGGTAAGACGCTCTGGAAATGTGACTCCAAAGAAATTGTAAAGAGAGGATGGAAGGAGAAGAGGAATGAGCCAAAGGTGAGAAGGTCTGTGGCATCTATTAAGAAGGGATGTGTCGGTTGAAGTGGCGGGAAGCCGAGGGCGGAACGGGGACCTGCCGTGTCAGTGCCAGAAAGTCAGGCAGTCCCGACCCTGACTGATAACCTCTGCCGGGGACACGATTCATGGAGTGTTAGAGGGTTGCCGAACCGGGAAGCCCAAGCCCTTTCCATTTCCGTGCCGGAGTGTTTCGATCTTTGACAGTTACTTGTACGTGATCCGAGATCGGGAAGGCCATGATGAAATTGCTGCTATTCACTGAGGTACAGGTTTGATGGACTCTTCCTTCAGTAAACTATCACAACCATCGATGTATCCGTACCACGAATTGATTCCTAACTTCACCCTCAACTTCCCCAGCTGTACCCGGCTTCATGAACCGGCGCGATGTCTTGAAATTGAACTTCAGCAATTGGCCAATTTGATATCTCAGCCCCATTTCTTTTATCAGGCCTGGCGGGGATGACGCTCTTATGTATGGATCGGGTGGAGTCGGTGGAGCTCCTTGGTAATGAAGATTCTCTTGCCTCTGAGAGGTTGCTAATGCTTGAGGCCTGTCGAGGAACAGCAGGGGTCATTCTTTGAAGCATTCTGGGTTATGCCCGCTTATGATTTAGTAAACACTTCGACATGAGGCTCATGAGACAAGTCGTCTAAAAACGGTTTCCATGTGTCAGGCCAGAAAGGGGACACCCTCTCGGTTGTGAGCCACGAGGCGACCAACCATCAGAGTTCAACTAGTCGAATTCGGAGAGACAAGAGAAAATTTCTGATAGATTGGGACCCTGAAAGTAACCCTCCATTACAGAATCCCAACGCCTCATCAGCTAACGCACGGAGATCATCAGTCAGCACGGCGTGCCACCCGAATCGAAACAGGACGTCGGTCTCCGATTGTTTCAACATCAATTCCGGTACCACGGATCAGACCAGAGCGTCGTTATGATGGAATAACTCTCTTTTGATTAGATTATCTCCCTGAATGAAATCTTTGATATCGAAAGAAGATTTGTCATTGTATGTTGCTTCTAGGTACAAGCGCAGCAACGCCCTCCACAAGCGGGTACTTATGGAATCTTTTCTTGACAACAGGGGTCTACCCCAAAGATTCCAAATCGCTTCTCGCATGTGATTTCGTCATATCAGCAAATTACGATTTACTCTACGGATACTCCGTAGATCATGTAGTAACAGCCACTTTGAGGCTACGGAATAATTACAGTCAGATCCTGACACAACAGCACATGTCCAGCCACATGAATACATCCAATCACTTTTGGCCGCTGCTCTACTCTCCAAGCAATATTGCATCTACAAACTCATGAATTTCCCTTTTTCAGACTTGCAGACTCTGCGCCTCCCTAGGTACATCAGTAGCCATGATAGTAATCTCATCGAATGGTTAAACATCCCGAATCCCGGAGACAAACTCTCTCCGACAATCCTCCGGCGGAAACAGAGCATCTCTCTGGAAGTTGGCGAGTGTTACCAATGGCCGCTTTTAATAAGAAGCTAATGCAAGTGCTCGTTACCCCACAAGATCTGGGCTAGACACCAGTTCAATGTTCCACTCATCAACCGCTTCATGCTCAAGGATATATATAGATCTCGTCTACAACTTGTGATATGTCGTCAAGAAGAATTCTCTGCCCGTTAAATTAAGGCAACTTCCAACCTTCAAGATTCAGCAATATGCTGAATAGCCATACCTTATCCCCCAGGTTCATCCAAGCCACATCTGCTATTGTATATGCAGGGGCGCCGTTTCGTTTATAGTACAACTCGAGTGCCCCACACTTGATTAAGTCCTCCTGGATACCAGCGCCTCGAACACCTTTCACGTCCAGTTCTGTCCATCATATTTTTCGCTCTCAGTTGAAGTCTGCGTTGCCCTGCGCATCAGCGTCTGGTTCACCATGGGTCTCGTAGAAGTGAGAGTACTGGGCCTCGGCCCTCTGCTTGCTGGCCTCGTCCAGCTCTCCCTTTGCAGCCCCATTCTCCTTGCCGCTGCCGGTAGAAAGTTTGGCTACCGACGATGGTCTTTAGATTGTTAGTTGGTTTTCAATAGTATCGGAGAGCATATCAACTTACCCAAATATTTCTCTGTCGATTTGCAAGAATACCTTCATGGCATCCTTGTTGCCTCTCTCGATCAAGTACGTGAGATATACTTGGGTCAAGTCCTTCTTGACCGATGGGGAGAGTCGGCTTCGTTCTCGAAGCTCGTCGAATACTTTCTTCATGCGCTCGCTGTGTTGAGCCTCATTCTCCGGGCTCGTTGGCTGATCCAACTCAAAGTTGAACCATCGATCCCAGAATAACCTGCTGTCCGCACACCACTGCACGTTCTTCGTGAAAACCCCGCGAGCCTCTTCCACCGCACCCTTGGCTTTCAAGAGCAAAAGAGCCCATTCTGCAACCAAGGCAGCCTTGGTGTACACGTCTACCGTAGCAGAATCGATCTGATCCTTAAACACCTGAATAGCAGCGTCAAGGCCATTCTGCCGTCGCTGGACATTAGCCCAAGACACAATGACTTCGACACAGTCTGGTAGCCTCAGAAGGATTGCCTCATGAATGTCAAGAGCAACGTCAACTCGGCCAGCACTTTCTTCGAAGTACGCCCATTGCAGTCTGATGCCTGGTCGACTAACAGGCACAAACATCGTCGAAGCACGTGCATAGATGTTGCGAACTTCCTCTTGCTTGCCTTCCTGACCACTCATCCACCGGGCATATCGAAACCAGAGGTCATCGTAATAGGCGCACGTGACGAGGCATCGCTCATACAACGCCACAGTTCGTGTGAAATCGCCTTCAGCTTCCTCGAAATCCAGGTATTTGCGCCAGTTTACCAAGTCCTTGTGTTCCAAAGCCGTAACGTGAAAGTAAGGTCTCTTAATCTCCGATTCGTAGGTCCAGCGCTTTGATACCTCAGTTTGCGTCGCGGTGAAAATTTCGTAGTACATGGCATCAATCTTTGCACGAACATCGCGCTCAATCTCCAGCTCAGCCTTAGGACCACCGCCATAAGCAATTGTTTCAGCCTCGACCTCCGCCCTGAAACGTGAGACAGTCTCGGCAGACACCACCTCTGTGATGGGTTGATTGTGCGATAGCGATCGAAACCTCTCGTAGTAACGAGCATACTGGTGCATTGGTATGCGAATGATTCGTGCATGGATGGCGTAAATTTTGTCTTGTGCTTCCTGACGCTCTTCATACTCAATGTACTTGTCCCAGAAAGGATGGGCAAGAAAATCGAGTCCCACAAAGGCTGATCCTCGCTCAAAGAGTCTAGAGAAAAGGGTTAGCAAGCGGGCTCATTGCGGAAGGGATAACTCAGGGGAAAGGGTGGAGAGGATTAATACAGAGGGGAAGATGGTTGTGCGAGTGGGTAGCAAAACCGATATCATGTTCTACCGAGCGAGTGCGGGTGACGTGTAACGCAAGGACGACTTTGGAGTTTAGAACGAGCACGGATTGAGCATCAACAGAGCCTGGCAGGGAGCGTGAGAAAGCGTCCCGGCTAAAGGGGCTATCGCAGGCATATCTCACCATCAGACACTTTTGATAGCAGAGTGTAGAGCCCTCGCGGATATGTCGACCGAGACCACTAAGGTCAAGCGGGAATACTGCGCCAGAAGGCATGTTAAGGGAAGGGGAAGGAAACCATCCAAATGGAACTTACTCTCTGACGAGGTGTGGGTCATGGGTTGTCTCCATCTTGAAGGAGCAGTAGTCCGTCCACAAGTCGACAGAATTGGTGATGCTTGCGCACCCTCTCTCGTATACCTAAAGCACTTTGTCAGCCGTGTCGCAAGCAACGTTTGGAGCGTACTGACCATTTCAGCAGACTCGGGGCCGGCAATGTTGAACTCCATGTCGGCATATTTCTTCCAGTACCCAAAGAGCAGAGGGAATTTGATGAGGAATCTGTCGTAGGCATCGCGGAAGGTCGCTAGTGCTTGAGGGCTTGAGTTACGATTCAAGCCACCCTCCAATGTCTCACAAGCTTTGATGAGGTTCTCCCAGTGCTCGAAGTTATCGGGGTCGGACTCCTGTTTGTTGCGTCAAACGGTCAGTGTTCGAGTTCGAGTTTAAGAAAGAAGAGGAGAATAGGCGGGAGCTTACCACCTCAGTATTGTGCTTGCGCACAGTTGCGTACTCCTCATCGGAGCCGAAATGACCGAAGTCGCTCATGACGTCGAGGTGTTCAGTGCTTCGTCTCCCAGAATCGCGCAATTTAATTGATGTTAGGGAATTGGCAATAAATGTTTGATCTCGCGGTGCGGGTTTGAAGTTGAGAGGTTTGTAGATAGGAGATGACGCTTGAGGCTCACGTCTGTCGCGAAAGGCAGGGGCTGGTAGTTCGCGCCGCAGACAAGCTCTTTTTTTCCAGGTACTTTCTGGGTTAGTCACTGGCCAAAGAACTTCGGATGCACGTGCTCACGTCAAGACGCGCAAAATAGTCGTAGATTGGTGCTACCAGGAAATTTGATGCAAGCAGGTCTGTACTTGTCCAGCAAGTCTCCGCAATCGACATGGGTCTTCAGATCCAATCCGGGCCAACAATTAGCCGTTCTCAGGATGACTCAGCGTCAAGAAAGCTTGCAGATATTTTTGGCGAAGCTGTGCAGGATGAAGAGTTCTTCTCTTTTTTCTCTATCCTAAAATGGGCTTATGATGATTCTCACATAAACATATGATAGGAAGAGAATGAACGCTCTCTTTTAGAGAGCATGATCTCAATTTCGAATCTGAAGCTCCCTTGTCATTTTGTTTCTATCGTTGCGCGGTGGTCTGCGATTCTCGACAATACCATATACAATCTTGTGTCTCATGACAAGATCACATATCACGGATCTTGCACATGTCTTGCGGGCCACTTTTTTCTTTTGAGATACCTACCTCACATCTTTATCTTGTTATCTGGTGATCTTTCAACGGGCTGGGCTGTCTGTTTGGGACTGTCTTTGCATCTTTTTGGGGCAACTCTTCTCTCCAAGTCAAATTAAACACTTAGGCGGGTATATACGAAGCTTGCTGGTCCGGCCAGAATTCGTGGCAAAGGCTCGTAGCCTGCCTGATTTGAAGTTTTACAACCATTCTATATCTTGCCAGAGGTCGATGTTTTGTTTTAGCATTGATAGCAAAAGGCCTGCCAAATTGTAGGTATCACTAGTCCTGCAGAAGTACTAAGTCTTGACCTTGACAAGTTAAAAAGCCAATGCCCTAACTTTGCGCTCTTGACATTATCCAAGAGTTTCTCACCCACCGCGTCATGGACGATGGGCTTATTATTACATGATAATAATGTATCGTGATCAGATGCTTCGTGCCAAAGCTCGAAGATCCAATATGTGGCTATGGATCCGTACATAGATGCCAATGGTGGGGCTTCGTCCACTGGCTGGCGACCTTATTAGCAGTCAGGGGTCTCTCATCATGGTACCCCAGCTGAGAAACGTCATTTGTAGAGCGTCCAGTCCAATCCAGTGCCTCTTACATTTGTCTAACGCCCAAAGCTCAAAACTTCATCCAAACATTGGCTGAACCCTACAGAGCCCAACTACGTCCGCCCGAAAGTATCCTGTCTTTAAAATTTATCTTACACTTCCAATCAATCATGGGTCAAAAGAGATATTGAAATAATCTCGCATTCGCAAGCGCAATCCTATCGTGGACACGTTGACCTTGCATCCTCTATCCATTCCATGTTATCCTACTGAACAATACACGATGGAATATTCCTCAGGGGCCTACTCTTCCCAGGCTCCCTCTCCCGAAAAGTCGTGCGAGCTCTACATACGCGACTATCCTCATCGATCCATCGCCATTGTTTCAACCTCACATACTCTGATTTTTCGATATACTACCTCCACCAGTGAAGCCATCGCGAACGGCTCGCTTACATCCTTAGCTGCGTCTACGAGGAGCCGCGGAAACCCCGGCGAAGCCTTGGTATCGAAATGCATGGTCGAGTTCGCACCTGTGTCGAGGCATTTGCTGCAGGACTATCGCCGTCTGACACATCGACCGATCTACGGGACACTAGGCTTGATCACAGTTAACAGCGAGGTCTTCCTGTCCGTCATTACGCATGCGACACGTGCTGCCACCTTGCGGCCTGGCGAGACTGTTGAACGTATAAATGGAGTAGCGTTCTACTGCCTGAGTAGCGCGGACTACGACGATGTTGTTCCTCTCGAATCACTTGATCCGGAGTTTTCGGATTCTGCATCGGTGCAATCTGGTCCCTATGGGCAAGGCCTTGGTCGAAGAGAAGTTGCCGTGGAGCACCCATGTCATGAGCTTCGCAATCTACTAAGCAACGGAACATTCTACTACAGTACAGATTTCGATCTCACAAACCGGCTTCAAGACAGGTTCGTTGTTAACTGATCCTGTACAGCATTAGACTGACAACAAATAGACCAATCAATTCCAACTCGTTCGAAATCGACAACTTTGACGATGGGTTTCTCTGGAACTCGTTCATGATTAGTCCTCTTGTCGAGTTTCGTTCCCGTCTCATGCCTAATGAACGAGCTGCACTTGATTCGTCACGGATACTGACATCAGCAATTCGTGGTTTCTGTAAAACCATGACAATTCCGCTAAGCTCTTCGCCCCTGAAGAATCCCAAGTCTGGAATGCCTTCTTTTATGACTCTCATATCTCGACTCTCCTGTCGCAGAGCTGGAACTCGCTTCAACTCACGAGGTATTGATGATGATGGGCACGTGGCAAACTTTGTCGAGACTGAAACCACTTTCTGGAGCCCAGCAGGAACCATGTTCTCCTATGCTCAAGTGCGCGGATCAGTGCCTGTCTTTTGGGAGCAAGCCGCCGACCTCATTCCCGGTCGGCAGAAGATCACAGTCACCAGATCTCCCGATGGGACACAGCCGGCCTTCAACAAACATTTCGAGGAGCTCGAGCAATCGTATGGAGCTGTCCATGTCATCAATCTTCTTAGTGAGACAAAGCCTGGCGAGGTCGAGCTCAGTACACTCTACCACAATGGTATCAAACACTGTCCATTAAGCCGTGCTGGTCCAGACGGATCTTCGGATCATGCTCTTTTGCGAGAAACCAATTACGATTTCCACGCAGAAACAAAAGGGCCAGCGGGATATGAGGCTGCCCGAGATATTCGCCGCTACATCGAGGACTCTACGGACGGTTTTGCCTACTTTCTTGCAGAGGAGACAAGCGAACCGAGATACGACCATGATGGCTCTGGACAAGCTCGTATGGTGGTTGTGCTTCTTCAGGAGGGCGTCTTCCGAACCAATTGTCTGGACTGCCTTGATCGAACTAATCTTGTGCAGACCATGATCTCACAGATGGCAGTTGAGGCCTTTCTTGGGCACCGGGGTGAATTTGCTGCCTCTGACTTCTGGATGAGACATTCCAGTCTCTGGGCAGACAACGGCGACTCTTTGTCCAAAACCTATGCTGGGACAGGCGCGCTCAAGTCATCTTTCACGCGTCATGGAAAGATGTCTCTCGCGGGGGCTGTGGCTGACGTGCGAAAGTCTGTCCAACGTATCTATCACAACAACTTCCTCGACCCCTCTCGTCAAATCACCATTGACATGCTTTTGGGTCGCCTCGTTGGGCAAGCACCGGTCCTTCTGTTCGATCCCATCAGCGATTTTGTTTCAGCAGAACTGTCCAAGAGGAGCAGCGAGTTCACGTCATACAACAGCATCACCATATGGGTTGGCACATTCAACCTCAATGGCCGTACCGAAGGCGTCGATGATGATCTTGGCCCTTGGTTATTCCCGGAGACCTTGGGAGCTGCGCAGCCGGACATCTATGTTGTTGGTTTCCAAGAAATTGTAGAGCTCAGTCCGCAACAGATCATGAACAGTGACCCATCACGGAAGAACCTATGGGAGCAGGCCATGAAGCGCAATCTTAACGATCGACAAAAGCGATTGGGGGGTGAGAGGTATGTGTTGCTACGGAGCGGGCAGCTGGTTGGAGCAGCACTCTGCATTTTTGTAAAGACACCCAGCCTGGCCAACATTAAGAACGTGGAGGGTAGCGTGAAAAAGACTGGCATGTCTGGCATGGCTGGAAACAAGGGTGCTGTGGCGATCCGGTTCGACTATGCCAACACTCGTATATGTTTTGTCACGGCGCATCTGGCGGCTGGCTTTTCAAACTACGATGAACGCAACCGGGATTATGCAACAATCCATCACGGTTTACGCTTCCAGCGGAACCGTGGAATCGATGATCATGGTAAGTACTCTTGGTCCTGTGTTGGCTGAATCCACACATACTGACAAGAACAGACGCCGTCATCTGGCTGGGCGACTTCAACTATCGCATTGGGCTCAACTCGGAAACCACGCGTGCGTTGGTGAAGAAGCGTGACTTTGAGACGCTATACGAGAATGATCAGCTCAATCTGCAGATGGTAGCTGGATTATCGTTCCCCTTTTATGCTGAAGCTCGCATCACGTTCCCTCCGACGTACAAGTTTGACATAGGAACCGATGACTATGATACCTCGTAAGTGCACTTTCATGTATCGGTGCTTGTACTTGACGAATTCTGACGAGACTACAGTGAGAAAGCTCGCATTCCTGCGTGGACGGATCGCATTCTCAGGAAGGGTTCCAACCTCAGACAGATCTTGTATAACTCGGCACCTCTCAAATTCTCAGATCACCGACCTGTCCACGCTGCTTTCGAATGCAGGGTGAGCATCGTGGATGAGCAGCTGCGAGACAAGATCAGTAAGGAGTTGTATCAACGTCGAAAGGCCGAGGTCGGAGACGCAACAGCTCATCTTGGCACTGGCGAGGACAGCGATGACGAAGATCTCATTGGCTACGATTCTATCGAGCCAGGGCTTCCTCCCGCGAGTTCGGATCGCCAGAAGTGGTGGCTCGACAACAAGCAGCCCGCTCGTGCCGCTGTACCTGTGCCCAAACCCAGAAACGGGCAAGCCGTGGGGCTCAATCCCAATCGTCCTTCGAATCCTTTTGGTCTTACTGAAGAGCCGGACTGGATCTCTATTCCAAGATCGTCGTCGAAGGCATCTCTGTCCAGCATGTCCAGTTCACCATTTGAAAAAGTCAACTTGCCCAACGTCATGGCATCGGGGTCGAGTATTCAGCCCCGAAAGCTGCCACCTCCATATGACCCGTCAGCATTGCCAGCTAAGGTCGGGCGCATGAATCTCCTAGATGACAATGCTCCTTTAGGCCATGTCGAGACGCCACCTCCGCCACCACCCCCGCGACGAGGAACATCAGGAGTAGCAGCAATGGGACAGACACCACCAAGCAACGGGTTTGGTCTTAATAGGGTGCAGACTCAACCGCTGCCTCCGCCTCTTCGGCCTACATCGGCAGCTTCTCATGCGTCCCAGTTCTCGCAGAACAGCAAGGCTGGGAAACCTGCGCCGCCGGTAGCAAAGAAGCCTGCACATCTGACCACGACATCACCAAGCTCAAGCCCAGCACTGAGCCAGAGTGCTATGGATGATGACTTTCGGCCACCGCTGCCAACTAGGGCTCACACCGGAGGTCTCACAGGAAGTCCTCACTCACAGGGCATCGGAGCCGCCTCACGGAAGCCTGTGGCACCTCCGAAGCCTGGCATGAACGGAACCGGTGCAAAAGCGTCTAGCTCGATCGGAGCGGTAGGGCTGCCCGGTATGACAGGCGGAGTGCCATCTCGCCGGGCAGCACCGCCAGTACAGCCCAAACCGCAGTTACCGCAACAGGACCAAAACCAGCATCAACGGCAAGGATCTACGGATCTATTAGGATCTCTAGGTGAGGGTCAAGAGGTAGGAGGGTGGGAAACGCTGAAGCCGAGCACAAGAGCATAGGAAAAGTGAGTTTGGTTTGCAGGTCTAGGTTAGTTTAGTTATTGGATGCAAGGCGTTGGGAAGCGTTTTAATGGGCTTGAATCAGCTGTGGGGGTGTGGCTTGGGTTATGACTATGGTTACCTATGCCTTTAGTTTAGGAGCAAAAAGTACAAGCACGACTTGGCTATCGTCTCAGAGATTTGCCAGCTGATGTTGTTATTTCTGGTGGTGTTTTTATGTTTCACAGCATCCAATGTGAGCCAGCAACTGAATCATGTGTCACCCGATTCGTCTCACCACGAGTCGGTCAAGAAAAGCCCCTAGATAGGAGTAGCGGCGTGTTTCGGCAGGTGATTTCTATACATCAGTATCGCCAAGGACGCACCTAATTTAATTAATTGTGCCTCTCGTCGGGTGATGCATCACTGTGGTGGCCACTTGGTAGTTGTAATGTAATGTAATGTAAGGTACCTAGTGTAGGTAAAATTGCTACCCTGGAGGGGCAAGGTGGAGGGATTTATTGTACAGTATGTATGGATCAGAGATCTAGGCCTCATGACCACGCCCCGCAGATGGAGACCTCCAATGAAATAATTCTCGGTATCTGGCGGGCGTGAAGGGACTGATCTGATTGTTTTGTCAGAATTACTCTGCTGACTCTTTGGGCTTAACGTTAAGTGGTGGTTGTGAGCTCGGCACGAACCTTTGGTCCCCGTCACCGACACTTTCGATACTCCATTAGTATCCACAGTTCAGTTGAGGTAAAGTAGGTAAGGTACCCAGCGTTACTGAGGCTGCAGCGCTCCATGCACTGCATCGTAGGGACAATGCATGCAGGACGCACTGGATGGTAGCGCTCCATGGCTGCCCGTAGGTTACCGTTCACGCTGGGCTGCACTCTTCCCTTCCCTGTCGTGAGCACGAGACCTTGGTTGACCTTGGACGATCTAGACCAGCGCTGATCATTTTATGTATCAATCATACATACATATCACATCCATCCTTGTACGGATATGTACTCGACCTAAACCACTCTCTCTTCCTTCGTCTCCTCTCGTCTTCCTCTACCTCCATCTCTAATGCTCTCCTGAGATACCCTCAATTCCCAATCTCAGTCCTCGATAACCTCAGACTCAACCTCAACCTAAGACGTCCAGCCAGCCACCTACTTATCGTACCTTGGTAGTATACAACCTAATTCACTCTTGGCCCGCCCCTCTCTCTCTCCCGAAGCCAAAGAGATCGTCCCCGGTCCGTGATTTCCTTAGCTCCAATCACTTTTGAACCGAACCTACCTCGCCTTGCCTCTCTTATTTCTAAACCCTTGATCGCAATTTCTCCTTTTCCCTTCTCACGAAGAGAACCTCCAGTCTAAGTTGCTTCCTTTTTTCTTTCTTGGGAACATCATCACAGGCCATCGCAATCAAGCCTCATCTGCCTGGCCTCGAATGTTCGAGTCTTACAGACAACACAACCCCCAGATCCAGATCCAGATCCAGATCCAGCTCCAGCACGCTCAGGCCCTTGGATAGTACGATTTCGTACGATCTGCACGAGTCATTGGCGTACACGGATGAAATCGCTGGACGACGCTCAAAAACAAAGATTGTCAATGAGCTACTGATATCCTTTTTTTCGACGTCCTCATCGTCCGCTTCTCATCATCACCAACGGCAGACCATTCATTTGATGGCAAGCTTCACAATTCCGACTGGCCTCGGACTAGTATCACACAATACGCATTGAGCCTCGTAATCCAACATCTATCTCCTTACGGATCCCATTACCCAAATCATAACGAATCAATCAATTGCTCCCATCAACATCAGCTTCAACAGTAAGAGAACCAGCCATGGCCGATAATTCAGATCACCGAACCAAGATCAACCCCCTCATGCCTCCTGCAAAGCAAGAGCGCATTCACATCTGGCGCACCGAAGTCGCTTCAGCCCTACACCTCCCCACGGCCCCGTCACTATCATCATCACTATCATCTTCATCCGCCGCCACTCCAGACCCCGACCCAGATACTTCGTTTGCTACACCCCCATCACCTGCTGGTTCCAAGCCCCGAAGCTTGTGGAAGCGCATCAGCTGGCGCTTTGGGCCCAAGAGACGCACCGCTGCCAACATGGCCGCCGCCGCCGCCGAGCTTTCCCCAGATGGCCGTACTGCCATGTACCGCGGACTTGAGAACAGGGTGGCTCGCGGAGAGGACGCGAGGGACGAAGAAGGCGGCATTCTGGAGAGGGATAGCGAAGAAGGAAATGGCTTGAAGGAGAAGCAAGAGAGGTTGGCTCGAGCAGCCAGGTTACTCAACCGTCGCATCGAGGAACGGTGACAGCGTTGCCAATGGACTGACGCATCAGCACTCGCTACCAAGCCAAGGGATGCGTCTGTCACGCTTGCTTACGAACGGCTCGGTGCCAGCCAGCATTACATACTTCTTAATAGGCAGCCGGGGCCATGTCGACATGTGTCATGATATAGCATTTATTCTTCATTAATCAATGTCCTTAACAGACAATTCCACGTACCCAGACTAGCATGCACGTGTAGACCAATCTTTCTAATCTCAGGTACGAGAGACTATCACATTCGACACTTGTCCCAACCGACATTGACGTTAAACATATGCAAACTTCGGAAACCCCCTTAGCAGGCGGCTCGCGAATGGGAAGACGGAACACGAGCGCTGGGAAGATGCAACAGTTCAATATCAGGAAAATGTCAGTAGAGAACAAACGTCACCAGTGCAGAACTCTGAGAGGCTTCAGATCGGAAAAGCCAAGGGGCAGCTTATACCGCCACTTTTTTCTCGGTACCCGTGAACATGAATGTAGAGGGGGTTAATTTTTGGGGACAAGTCTTTGTTTAGAAACAGCGGGAAACAATTCATCTCTCCATTGCCTCTCTTCAGGGGGGGTTGCGTTTGAGAACGAACCAATAGACATGAACAGAAAACATAAAAGACATAAGACAATTGGGGGAAAAGCGTTAACATGAGAAAGCCTTCTTCGTGACGATCCATCAAGACGGGCTAAGCCCTGTCCACGTTCTTAATGACCAACAAGACGGTGATTGAGAGATACACAGATGTTAGGTGCGGAAAGTAGGCCAAAGAAAAAAGATGTGTGAAAAGGGGAGGAAACTTTGCGATTTATCTGCCAGGTAGAAAAGAGAGGGAAAAAAGACAACTAGCCGTCATCACCGAGTGTTGGCGGATCGAATTTTCCTGCTCCCTTCTTCCCTTCTTACTAGTCCGACGGACAAAACAAGATGAAAGATTCCACGCCATACACTCTCCCTTGCCAGAAAACCAGACCCTTTGTGATTCCTCCCTCTCCATCGCCATGGGGAAAAAAAGCAACGCACCGCGCAAAAAGAAGAAGCCTCGTACTATCATCCAGCCCGCCCAAGACAGGCCCAGCTATCCGTGTGTCCGGGGGCAGACAAGTGTAACCGGGGCAAGAATACGTCTCGGTTCCTATATGCCGAGACGCATGTGGTATCGAGGGGGATTATTGACAGATTTAGGAGGCAGCAGCAGGCGCAGGCTCCTCAGCAGGGGCGGCGGCAGGCTCAGCGGGCTTGGCAGCCTCGCCCTCCTCCTTCTTGGCTGCATCGGCAGCACCAGCGGCCTCGCCCTCAGCGCTGTCGCTAGAAGTCCAGAGGGTGAGGTTGTCTCGGAGGAGCTGCATGATCAGGGTGCTGTCGCGGTAAGACTCCTCAGAGAGGGAGTCGAGCTCGGCAATAGCATCGTCGAAGGCCTGCTTCGCGAGGTGGCAAGCACGGTCGGGGGAGTTCAAGATCTCGTAGTAGAAGACGGAGAAGTTGAGAGCGAGACCCAGACGGATGGGGTGAGTGGGAGTGAGCTCAGTCTGGGCAACGTCGGTAGCGCTCTGTGGTTGGGCAAAACTTGTCAGCGAGGGGCACCAGCGGCCCGGATCTTGCGGCATGTGACGGAGGTGGGGGGTAGTTGGGTTTTAATTTAGCCTTACCTTATAAGCGTCGTGGGCAGCGGTAGCAGCACCCTTGCGCTTCTCACCAGAGGCAAATTCGGCGAGGTAACGGTGGTAGTCACCCTTCCTATTCATCAGAAAAAAACGCGGTCAGCTTCGTGATAACTAAATTAAGAAACGGTGTGCTTTTTTCTTTCTTTTTCTTTTCGGCGGTGGAAAAAAGCACGCATGGAGCGAGATGGGTGTAGTGCTGCGTGAGCGAGCACAAAAAGGGCGGAAAGACGAGGGGCCTCAGGCTAGAGGCGGGGAAGATAAAAACGCACATCTTGTGGTAGAAGACCTTGGACTCGCCGGTGGCGGCGTTGGGGATGAGGAAGTCGTCGAGGACATCGAGAACATCCTGGCAAACCTTCTCGAGCTCGGTCTCGATCTTGTTGCGGTAGTCCTTGATGGTGGAGACGTGCTTGTCGGAGCCCTTAGATTCCTCCTTCTGCTCGATCGAGGAGATGATGCGCCACGAGGCACGTCGGGTGCCGACAACGTTCTTGTAGGCAACGCTGAGGAGGTTACGCTCGTCAACGGTGAGCTCTCCGCCCAGCTTAGCCACCTCCTTCATGTAGGTGACCATCTCATCGTAGCGCTCGGCCTGCTCGCAGAGGCGGGCCAGGAAGGTCTTGCTATAGTGAGTAACACGTACGATGTCAGCGATACGATGTCCTTCCAAGGGGATCTGGATTCCTAAACGAGCTGGACGAGCCAAAGTATTGACAGGGCGCCGATAGCGTCGGAAGAGATCCGGGAGGGGATGTTGTAGACAAACCTTTCACGCTATCACACCATGAGAGTCAGCATCAAGCATTTTGATTAGAGAGAGATGGGGATGAGGAGATGAGCAGGGAAGGGGAGGGG
>JAAOAR010000600.1:0-48485 GCA_013395995.1 Fusarium pseudoanthophilum | reverse complement strand
TATTATTAATAAAAAGGTTAAATTAAAGTTAGGGAATATTAAGTTATAGGTAGTAAAAGATTAATTATAATAAAGTAATTCTAATATAATTATTAAAGGAACTACATTTAAAACTGCGTGGTTCTATAAGCAAGAGTAAGTGACGTATTTTTAGTAGTAACCACTACTGTAGCTAATATTATATAACAGATCGACGACACAAGAGGCAACCGGCGGGACGCGTGACTTTAGACTCGACACTTCGCATGGTAACAGTCCATGGAGCCGAAGATTTCATCATCGCTATTGCGCAGCAGGTCTCTTGGTTGATAGCTGTTTGCCAAGAAAAGCAAAACCAGCTTTCTCATGCCTACGTGGGCTTCTTTGAGGCGAATAGTGATGAAACAAATGCAATCGCCACCTTCGACATCGATGTTCAACTCGAAGTACCATCGACTCAGCCTAGTGGTAGTTGCTGGAACACGATAGTTAGACCCGCGGTTATAGTTACTGGGTTTCCGCTCCCTGAGCGCCATCACAACGAACAGGGGCTTGAGATGTCGATTCCTGTGATGGCGGCTCTTGCGGACACTCCTCAGGCCGTCAGCTATAGAGGTGGTTTTGTTTTCAAGGCCAGACACCACGCTCTCATACCCATCGAGGACTTTGGAACGTCCATACAATGGCATTTGATAGACACATATCCGGAGAGGCTCGAGTGGACTCATATCGACAGAGCATGTCCTAAAAGACTTAGAGGCACGGTGAACAAAGACTTTTGGAATCGCCGCTCATTTCTCGGGTGGTGCCCACAAGTTCTTGAGCTTCTGGCAACGTCAAGCTTTAATCATGCGTCTGTGCAGTACTCCAAGGCTGTGAAACCCCCAAGATGGGCCCAGATAGATAAGTTCATCATTGGGTTTAGTCAGTGGGGAACAGCTACTGCTGAAGTAACTTTTGGCAAGAAAGATGGTTTTCGGAGCTTGCGACCTGATGATTACGAAACGCTACTTGAGGATGCTAAGGATACTCCAGTCATTCTGCACGACACGACTCACAAACGCGCTTTTCAAACCAATGCGGAGGATCTAATCCTCAACATTATTCTCCATCGACAGAGCTTGCGTCTATCAGCAAAATCACAAAACCCGACAGAGAAGAATGCAGTGGAGATCATCCACGGTGCAGATATAACCAGACAGAAAACCTCAACTCGTGCTGCTATGCTTGACAACGCTGAGAAGGTCTTTTCTATCAGAACGTCCATGTCAAACACTAAAAAGGAAGAAAGCCGGTTTAAATACGAAGTGAAACTGCTTTACTCGACAGTCGATGGTCTCTGGGCCCAGTCATACGCAAGTGGTAGCACAGCTGTAAAGCTCAGCGTCAAGTTCGGACAGAATGTGACTGGATGGGAGTACATGGATGTTGTCAACAACGTCAAAGTGATATTGCCCAAGTCAGTTGATTTGAAAAAGTCATGCGGGCGCTGGAGCGACTACGCAAAAGATATCCAAGCCATTGTGCTGTTCGGAGGTGACTTTGGAGATGTTCTTACACCGGGATCATCCAACCTGTGCTTGAATTACAAACACCTGCCAAGAGATGAGTGCTACTTGGGCGTTCGAGTAGATGCACTTCAGAGGCTTTTTGACCGTCAGGGCTCATCACAAGACCAAAAGAAACTCTCGCCTTCGGGCTTTACGCTACAGGGCTCGCAAGATGTGTTCAGGCCATGCGCGGGCATATGCTCCGATCATGTGGTTCGCATCGTGAAGCATTCAAAAGGGTATTGCCCACTGCCTCTTGAGAAGAACGGTGCAATCATTATCGGGGAAGCTCGAGGGGGTTTTCTTCCCAATATGTTTGGCAAGAATCAGCAACCGCAAAAGAAATCTTCTCGAGCTCAACGCCAAGAACGCCAGGCTTTGTACCGTACAAAAAGGGAGACAGCCCCGATAACAGCTATGCAGTCCCCAAGGCCTGACGTACTGCCGAAACCAATCGATTCGTCCAACAGAACATCAGAGCATACGAAAGCGAGAAGACGCAGATATGAGATGTCTTCATCATCAACGGTTAGTAGTGGTCCTTGGAGTGGATCTTCAGTCACAGATGGGATTGTCAGTTCGTCGTCCATTTCTTCAAGCCCACCGATGAGAACTTGGAGTAGTATAGTCGCTTCTAAAACTAAAGAGGGTGAGCTTGAGGCCAGAGTGGATAACAGGGCTGGGCTAAGGCCAGCGACGTAATATTAAAGTTCTTTGGACTCAAGAAAGGTCTTGCTGGAGCTTTTGGATATATATCTGAGACAAAGGGAAATAGAACTGCATATATTCGCCATTTCCTCATTTCTACCTAAACATCCAAGCACCCTCATCACCTTCCAATTATGGGTTGAGGTGGGATGATCACCAAGCGACCTGCCTAGAAGGGTATGTTTCTGTAATGCCGAGCCAGATTACCCCTCACGAAGAACTTTTGAAGCGCATGCTGACAAGATGCGGAGCGGTGAATATCGAGAGAGACATGGTTCAATTAAGCTTAAATTTTACCCTTCAAGCTAATAAAAAGCCACCACTGATACCATTCTTTCAATCAGACACCCCATAGGCAACCTTTTGAGATATGATGGATAGTTACCGTCAATAATGGTCTAGAAGGAGCATCGTCCAGTCTCAAGATGCGGGGAAACGTCAAGTGCCCAGCGTTCCTTGCATACAACCCAGGAACAAATGCTGACCCGCGTCATGTTTATCTCTGACCTTGTCACTATTTTCCACTAATTAACCAATGCCCTTCGATCCGGCCGCTTGGCCCTTTTGCAATTCCCCTCATGAGCTTCCCAACGTGGAGTAGGCAATGCTACCGCATGACTTGGCAGACGAATCGTTGACCAAAACGTCGCATTGGCCGTTCAGTGCCAATTGTTTCTTGCAGGGGATAGAGATATCACAAGGCTTGGTGGAATTGAGATCCGGGGCAACCGGAGTTTGCATGGGATCTGCAGGTATATAAAGGTGGTGGTTTCTCCGCATCGATTATTTTTCAACCCACTTGCAAGGCTTCTTCTCTTAAGATTCACCTGTCGCTGTTGGGCTCACTTCTTGGCTTTCTGGCCTTACTCTCCTCAACTACACATCATGCGTTACACGGTCCCTCTCATGGCGGCGCTGGCTGCCTCGGCTACAGCCACTGCGCCAATTGGAGCCGCAAAGCGGGCGCAGAAGCTCTACACACTAGAGACGGCGCCTGGTGAGACCGTCGAGGTTACTGAAGACGAGAAGTTTCAGATGATTGACGTATGTATGACACAATTGCAGGCACAGAAACCTGATGACTAACTCATTACAGGATCACATCCATTTCTTCGACATCACAGAGTGGAAAGACCACAGCGCCGCTCCCTCGGGCGCTCGCCTCGCCAGCACAACAAGCAAATTCCCCGACTCGCTTGCCCACCAAACCAACGTCAAGAATATCGTCAAAAAGGTCAACGTGAAAAACATTGAGAAGCAGCTCAAGAAGTTCTCCTCATTCCACAACCGCTACTTCAACTCTGCCTTTGGCGTTGAAGCTGCTGAGTGGCTGCACAAGGAGGTCCAGAAGGCTATCAAGAAGAGCAAGCATCCTTATGCCTCTGTCCGACTAGTCCAGCACCAGGCTTGGTCGCAGCCTTCGATCATTGTCTCGATCCCTGGGCAAGTACGTCTCAAGACTGTTGTCACGGGTTCTCATCTTGACTCGGTCATTGCCAATGATCGTGGAGCTGGTCGTGCTCCTGGTGCTGATGACAACGGTTCCGCATCCATCATGCTCTTGAACCTCCTCTCTGCCTTCCTGGAGGACCCCCGAATTGCCAAGGGTGATCATCTCAACACTGTTGAGTTCCACTGGTACTCAGCTGAAGAGACTGGCCTTCTGGGATCTCAGGACATCTTCAACAACTACGCCCGTCTCGGTATTCAAGTCGAGGCTATGCTGAACCAGGATATGGTTGGCTACAAGGGCCGCGATGGAGTTGAGCGCTTCGGCCTCATCACCGATAATACCAGCCCTACGCAGAACGACTTCCTGAAGCTCCTCATTGAGGAATACGCTGATATTCCTTACGAGGAGTCTACTTGCGGTTATGCTTGCTCTGACCATGCCTCGGCTAACCGCAACGGCTTCCCCTCATCATTCCTGTTCGAGACACCTTTCGGAAACCATAACCCTTACATCCACACTCCCAACGATACTATTGCGCATATTGACTTTGGTCACGTTATTGAACATGCCAAGGTCACTGCTGGCTTTGTTTACGAGCTTGCCCATCGTAACTTTACTGCTTGAGATGGCCGCGAAGAACAGGATGGAAATAGATCATGATTAAGTAATCTATAATAAACTCGGATGATGAATATTCTGATAACGTTAATGATGACGAGCCTTGCTTCTACGTAATTTGCTACTATTTGTTCCCTTGGTATGTTAAATGAACTCACCATGTCCTGCTCAGTTGAGGTGCCCAAATTTACAATCAGGAATGTAGCGTGGGTATCTTTGCCACCTTCCGTTTCTATACGGAACTGCATCGCTGTCTAGCCAATAGCTGAAGGGGCTAGTTTATGCGATAAGATGGGCTGCATTTGCGAACCAGTAAGAAGCTCTGTAGTTGAAGTGGGCTTGTACCACTCTGCTTACTGAATTATCGTGCGGCTGAATTCCCCGCACCAGCTTCAACATAATCCTTCAATCTTCTTTCAGACCGACAAACATGGATCCGCTATCGCTCGCTGCCAGTATCGCTGGCCTGGTGAGCCTTGCGGGTGCTGTCATATCAGCCGGTTACAAGTTCAACTCTAAGTTGAACGAGGATACGAGCGACACCAAGACCCTGGTTACTGAGACAGCCAACTTCTCAGGAATATTGCTTGGTGTAAAGGCACATCTAGAGTCTTTCAAGGGTCTCGATGTCGATTTAGAGGCCGTTCACAACACGATTGAAGACAGCAAGCTTACGATAAAGCTTATCGATGAGTTGTTAGCCAAGCTCTCAAAGTCGAATCGCATTGAGATGTTGATCAAAGCTGGTGGACGGGAGGAGCAGGCTGTGAAGTTACTTCGACGTATTGAGCAGTACAAGACCTTTTTTGTTCTGTGCTTTCAGCTTGAGCAGAGGTGGGTTGCTTTGACCTTCTACAAAAGATTGAAGAATACTGATATGAAACAAGCTCTCAATCCGAAACCCTTCAGATCCAGATGGAGGGGATTATCGCTCAGTTGCAGTCATTAGACGAAACTCAAAAGAGCGTTGAGAAGGCAGTTGGCAAGTTGGTAGATGCTGGTCAAAGTAAGTACTTCTCTCGGCCTTGCAAAACCCGTGCTGAAATGATACTGTGCAGTTCAGCAGCAGGAAAAGATCATCAAGTGGCTTGGAACGCCAACTGAGGATGAGCATGATGACCTCTGCAAACAACGAGATGCATCCTCAGCGGAGTGGATTTTGAAGAGGCAGGAATTCAACAGCTGGCTCAATTGTCCAGGCTCAGCATTGCTATGCCTCAACGGAACGCGTAAGTGCCTTACATCAACTGTTGCTAATGCTAAGTTTTATCCCAGAGGGCTCTGGAAAGTCAGTCATCGTGTAGGCTTCTCCAAATGAGATCATCCAGGAGACATGGAGGCTAACAGGTTTGTAGATCTAGGGTTATCGAATCGCTTCAAGAGTCTACGTTTGAGCCGGGTTGTAACGCCGTCGTGTACCACTACTGCCGCTTCACCAACCCAGCCAGTCTCTCACCTACCAATCTGATCGGGTCGCTCATTGGGCAGCTCCTCAAACAATCTTTCAACCCAGGCGCCCTCTTAGAAGTTGTGGACAACATCTACGAGAAACATCGCAAGCGATCGGCGCATCCAAGTCTTCAGGATCTACAAGTTCTGTTCACTGATCTCTCTAACTACTTCGAGAGAGTTCTCCTCGTCATCGATGGGTTGGATGAGATGAGTGGCTACTGGGAAATATTGGACTTCTTGGAGACTCTACCAGAGGCAGATGTCGAGTTCAAGCTTCTTATAGCGAGCAGAGTTGGAATGGGCCTCGATGATGCTTTTTCATCTTGCTTCAAGGTCACTATCACATCGACAGACGTCGCATCCGACATTGAGAGCCTGGTCCGTAAGAAGCTTAATAAGCGCCGGTTCCGCGGATCCGAAGTTGAGGCGGTTATCAAGGAGCTCATTATTCGCGCTGATGGAATGTAAGTAACCACCAACTCTCACAAGCAGATGCTGACGGTATGCCTTCACAGGTTTATCTGGGTCATATGTCAAATTGATCATCTTTCCCGCGTCCGAACAGCTCTCAGCCCAAAGCTTGTGCAGGCCCTACCTCGCAACCTCGAGAAGACCTTCGAGCAGGCCTTTCAAACACTCGAAGGTGAAGAGGAGAAGAATCTCGCAAAGCGCATCTTGCAATTTGTCATGTTTGCTAACAAACCCCTCGATTTGTCAGAATTGGTTGAAGGCATTGCCATTACACCAGACACAAAGACTCTCGACGATGTGCAAGACAATTCGCTGCGTGAGAAGACTTACGTATTCGAGCTTTGCGGGAGCCTGGTTCGAGAATCCCAGGCAACATCCAAGATTGATCTGGCACACTACTCTGTGTATCAGTTCCTCCAGTCTCCCAAGATCGAGGGGAACAGGGAAAACGAACTCTATCTTGACAAGTCCCAGGGCAATATCGAGCTTCTCACAGCTTGCATTCGGTATCTGACCATCGAGAACGTTTCGGCTGGTGGAATTGCTGAAGAGGTAGAGGCTGCCTTAGAGGATGACGACCTGTACATCAGCCCCGAAGTGTTTGCAAATACGTCATTTCTCCAGCATGCCGTTAGTAACTGGCCGGCGTATGCTTCGAAGCTCTCAGACGCCGAGCTCAAAGACATCTGGATGTCTGTTCTACTTCCGTTCTTTGAGCCTAGTTCGAACTACTTCAAATTCTGGGTACGCAAAGCACGATATCTTCACGGATACTACAAGTATCCTCCGGGCATCACACCACTGCACGTCGCTGCTGCCCATGGCCTCCCAAGTCTGGCGAAGATTCTTCTAGATGATAGCCATCTCAGCAAAGCGACTTGGCAAGTCTCAAAAGCCAAAGTGGGAAGCAGGACGCCACTTCACATGGCGATCGAGAACGGCCAGAACTCGGTGATCGAGCTTCTTCTGGGACTCGACCTTATCGACTCAACGGATGAAAGAGGCAGAACGCCTTTGCATCTAGCTATTGAGTGTGCGAACGAGGAAGCTGTTACTAAACTCATCTTAGCTGGTGCAAACGTGAATCACTGCGAAGCTGATGGGCGGACACCCCTCTTCATCGCCATAGAGAACAACTGGGATGGTCTTGCGACACAACTCGCGGAGATGGCGAGCCAGCATACAAACATGCCAGATGGGCGCGGGCCCCTTCACCTCGCAGCACAAACTGGAAGTAAAACGTGGATGAAGTGTCTGATGCTCGCATTCCCCCCGAGAGCCATAAACAATCGTGACAGTCGTGGCTGGACCCCTCTACTCTACGCTGTTGACAGAGGCCATTTGGATGTAGTCAAGCTTCTACTATCAAATACGAACTGTGTAGAGGTCGGTGATCAAAACGGATGGACGCCTCTGCATGCTGCTATCAAGCAGCAGAACCTGGACTGCGCTACGGAGCTACTGGTATCTAATATTCCCAAGTTACCGTTTTGGCAATACAGACCAGAAGAGCCTGTAAGAGGAATGCAAGAACCTGGCCCTGAGATGTCAGGGAAATATGGTGAGGCATACAGGTCGAGACAATCTGCCACGGCAACTATAGGAGGCCCAAGTGAGAGATGGAGTGCCTGGGAGCAGCAATCTTCATCTGAGCCCCACAAAGCAGCGACAGTCTCGTCACCATTACTTCTGGCAGTTTCAAGTAATTACAAGGTTGGTGTTGAACTGCTCCTCCGACATGCCGAAACCTACGGTCGAAAGGAAATAGGCCTGCTAGAGGAAGATGGTGAATGTCTCAAAGCATCGATGAGGTTGGCGGAGACAGCCATCTTCAAGAAGCTCATTCCGGTCTCGACGGCCAAGAGCATACTGGCTGTCCTGCCTGATTGTGTCGAGAAGGGTGGAGTGGTCATGGAGATACTGAAGCAAAGACTTGACAGTGCGTTTGCACACAAGCAGCTTCTACCAGAGGCTTTGTCGGATAGCAGGCTGACACTTGAGGTTCCGCATATGATACTGGATAACTGGCCCATCCAAGCCACTTCACTTCCGGACAACATTCTTCACCTCGCTGTACAGGTTGGAAATGATCACGAGTTACGCTTGATGAAGCGTCTCGTAGATGGAGGAGCCAATACCTCTTATGTTGACACGGACGGGCAGACCCTGTTACATACGGCAATCGATCATCTCAACTGGTCCGCCACTACCTTCGTGATCGGAAATCTACCGTTCAGCAAAGACATATTATCCAGTGCTCTCCATAGTCTCGTCAGAGTTGCTCCAACACAAGGAAGAGAAATCAGTACTGAGATTGTCGTAATCCTGAAGCTACTTCTCTATAAGGGAGCTGATGTCAATAGCCTGGACAGATCCGACCGCAGTGTTAACCACACAGCAGCTGGTAGAGACGACACTGCGTTCTTGGAATGGTTCTTGGAGAATAACGCGATACTGGCTCCTCCAACCTCGAGAGATGACACCCCAATCACCGTGGCTGTGAGGTATCGGAGATATGAGAACTTGCAGCTGCTTCTCGACAACATTCTTGAGACTGCGCCAGAGACTCTAGTTGAGTTCCTGGCAACGCCGAGTACAAGCTATGGGACACCTCTTATACAGTCCATTGAGCTCTCTGATGTTACGAGCTTGACTAAGTTAGTCAAAGCCGGCAAGGCTGCCGAGTTGCTGGTCAAGACGGATATGGATGAGTATCAAAGCAGGCGGCTCAGTGCTTTTACTGATGCACTGTGTGCTGCTATCAAGAAGCAATCGGATGAGGCTGCGATGCTGTTGATCAAGTCGATGAGCAATATCTCATCTACAAGCTCGTCAGGGGAGACCCCTCTTCATGCGGCCGTGAAAGAGGAAGATGAAAAGATGGTCAAGGTGCTTCTCGAGCACGGGGCGCAATTAAACGTACCGCATCGCGACACCGGAGAAACGCCATTCGCTGCTGCAACAGTCGCCAATCTGACGAGGATAAAAGCTATTCTCAGCGAGCAGCAAGTAGACTATCAACCCCAAGATATCATTGCTGCAGCCAAAGCTGGAGACGAAGGCCTGGTTGCAAAAGTCCTGGCCGCGTATCCTGACGACCAATACAATCAGAGAAAGGCACTATTCACAGCTCGAAAACTACGGCAGAAGAAGATTGAGAAGACACTCTTAGAAATCTTGCCAGCACAGGCTCAATCTTCTCTGGTAGACGATATAACCAGGAATGCGTACGGTGATACAGTTTTACACCAGGCAGTTCGTGCGATGAACCCTGAGAAACTCAAGTCCTTGTGCAGTGGGGTGGATAAGGAGCTGTTGGATGCTTATGACCTTGGTGGTGACTCTGCTTTGATGCTTGCTATACGGATGTGCCATTGGAGCGGTGCTGAGGTGCTGGCTAAAGAAGGGGCGGATATAGATGAGGCGCTTGAGAAGGCACATGCAGCGAAGTGTGATATTTGGATTGATAAGCTTGATGAGCTCAAAAGTCGGTATAGAAGGGTCAGGCAGCTTGTATATTTGCTTGGAAAGGGTAAAAGTTAAAATTAACTTAATAATACTTTTAAGTTTTTAAAAAAAAGCCTTTAAATACTAAGAACTATAATTCTCGATATAGTCTAAATACTAATTTCCTTTAAAAGAAAACAGCTATATAAAATACTTAATTAGCTAGCCTAAATTATTAATATAAGCTAATACTCTAGGAATAGTAACTTACTAACTTTTCTTTCTATCTTATAAGCCAGCCTGATTTCCAAGTTACATAAAGAATTATACTCACGTTTTACCATAGATCAGCCAGCCAGTAACATTGAGTCTGACAGCGATGCCCAAAAGAGGGGTAAGGCACTCTTGTAATCCTTTTTTTTATTCTAAACCCTAGCTTTATCCTCTCATTCTTATTCTAGGCACCTTTTATATATTTAAATCAAGCACTGTGAACGTGTTAACCAGCATTATGTCCAGCCCAGTGGTTTCGGCTGGTCATCGGTTCCTGGATGCTCTGGAGGCTAACAACAGGTCTATCGCTACTCTCTGCACCTCAGCTGACACATTCATTTGCCACGTTAAAGAGTTGGACGCAATCCAAAAGGCTCAGTCGGGTGTTAAAAGGAGTCTTTTTAATAGCATTTCCACCTTTAGCGAGAACGTTGAGCCATATGTCAAGGTCATCAACACTTTTGTGTCCTCCAAGCCGGAAGTCGCTGCCTTGATATGGGGCGCAGCCAGTCTAGTGTTACAGGTACCAACAGCTTTCCGACCTTGATCCTTTGGTTTATGGACTGATTGATTACTCTTAGCTGGCAAGCAATTACTCGAACTTTTTCCGGAAGCTAACTGGCATGATGGAAAGTATCTCGTCGCAACTTGCGAAATACAAACAACTTCTCGAACTGCTCGAGGAAAATGATATCGAGCCAACTCCGGGGCTTCAGTGCGCAGTAGTTACAACCTACCAAGGCATGCTAGACTTTTTCCAAAAGATAGTCGATGTCTTTTACAAGAAGACAGGGAGTAAGTCAGAATACTCAAAGTCAGCAAAGATATCATGAGTTTCTCAAATCTGATTACTCTTTAGAGGCAAAGTCGCAATCGATCGTGGTCGGAAACATTCTTCTGAAGCCGCTGGATTCAACATTCAGTACCCTCGAAGAAAGGCTTTCAGATTGCGATATGCTTGTAGACAAGGAGGTGCAGCTCTATCAGCTCCGACTTATCCTGCAACGCCGACGAGAGGACGTCAACGAACTAAAGGCGAACAACATCCGATCTTCTGACGCTCTTCACGAGCTCAGTGAAGCCATTGATACTCTAGTGAAATCAGTTAAGGCAGAAAAGAAGGGGGAAGAAAGGCACATCGGTACTCGTGGTCCAGGAACGTCATACGTGCTGATTCTAATTAGCATGCTTGCAGATGCCGTCAGAAATGACATCCGTCAGTGGATTAACCCTCCAGAGTTCATGAGTAGATACGAGTCCATAATCGACGAGATAGAAGACGCCACTACTGAATGGCTATTTCAGAAGGACCAGTACAAGAAATGGGAGTCTTTCGAGGGAGACGATAAAGACCGTTCACAGAGCAACCTTCTGTGGATCCATGGTTAGTTCATAGAGAAAGCTTTATGAAAACTTGCTTACCAGAGTGTAGGTAAACCGGGCAGTGGCAAATCCTTCTTGTCTGCTTCAGTCATTGATTTGCTAAAGACCTCAGCTCGTAGCGACAAACAGACGGCAGTTCTTTTCTTCCATTTCAATGCAGACGACCCTACGTCGGATACTATCAGTGCAGCCTACAGGTCAATTCTCGCGCAGCTGTTTCAACAATACTCTAATTCTCGATCGGTGATTGATCGTTTCTCTTTTTCTATGGCTGACTCACATGGACAAAAGACCGCATCTACGTTCGAGGTAGTCGACTTGCTGGATCTATGTCTCCGAACCTTTGAAGGACGGTGCTTCATCATCCTTGATGCCATTGATGAGTGCAGGGATAACGGTCGTTCATTATCGGAGCTATTCAGTACGATTGCTCATTGCCGATTTGCCAAATTGCTCCTTTTCAGTCGGCCGACTGTCGCCTTTCTCAATGAATGGGTGTCTCCGCATGAGCGATTTCCAATAGGAGACGAAAACAGCAGCGACATCCGCCAGTATCTGGAGCGAAGGATCGAATCATTTATTGAACGAGACTACCTTCCTGCTTCAGTGCAAAAAGAGCGCTTGCTTCACCATCTCACACTAGGCGCGGATGGTATGTTCCTATGGGCTCATCTTATGATTAAGTACTTGGATACCGATGCTATGGATCAAGAAGGCCGACTTTCAGCTATTTTCGACATTACCATGCCCGATGACCTAGAAAGAATGTATTCGCGAATTCTACAAAGAATCCGGACCTCCAACTCGATAGAGCGTGAGTGGGCCACCAAAGTATTCTCATGCCTTATATATGCCGCTACGCCCGGTCCTTTCCGACCTCAAGAGCTACAAATGTTCCTTAGTTTGAATGTGAAGACGCACTCACCAAGAGCTCGCTTCGTGCAGATGACGCTGAGAGTATGTGGAGCGCTAGTAGAGCTGGATTCCGACGGACAATTCCGATTTATTCACATTTCCGTTAAGGAATACTTTCTATCACAAGCAGCAGGTTTCGTGCATCCTCCTCACCGAGCCCATTCGATGTGCGCGGCGGTTTACTTGGAGTACATGGTCACGCATTTGCCCTCCGAGCCTTTGCCAGCATGTTTACATAACTATTTTACGCTTCTTGATACTTTTCCGCTAGCCAAAGTTGCGGTATGGAACTGGATGCATCATTGTGTTAATGCACTTCTTGCAATGAAGAAGGATCTTTCGAATGGGAAAGGCGAATATTCACCCAATATTGACATCATGGCAGAGCTAGTGGAAACGCTGATGCCTAGACTGCGACAGTTTCTCGACAACCAATCCTGCTTCCTTTCCTGGATTGAAATGTCATACCGTCTTTCAATATCCTTCCGTTCTACGCTTGTTATCTGGAAAACTAGCTTGAAAGACCTGTCAAAGCTTGTCAGCCATTCGTGCGTTGCCTATTCAGGTAGCGTATCTCGGACGTTGACAGATTTGATTGATCTTGTGTCGCGCGCAGAAGAGATTGAAGCGGAATGGAATTCGCAGCTCCTTCAAGATCCGGCTATTGTATGGAGAGAGGTTGCAGCCTTCCACAAACATGCCGATGATTCGCCCGCGGCTCCAGTCATGAAAGTGACTAGTCTTTGCGCCGAGAAGCCAGAAAGTCTTCAGACCGAACATGGAAGTCTTAAGACTATATCCAGAATTCGAAATGACGGGAAAGCTATAATAGTACTTTCGATTTGGCCTTCCAGGTACGTTAGTAAGATGTTGAGGGGATTGTCACTAACAAAAGCGACATTCCAGGGCTTTTGAAAATGCTGCCTTTCGTTCTGCCGCTGAGCTTAGTGGCAAGAACTTGTGGAACGCGTGTTCCGGCTGGGTTGCGAAGCTTGAATCTTGGACCACTGAAGAGCAGCCTACTCGTACTCTCAGTTTAGTCATGAAAATCAATGCCCAGGAGGTCTTGATCCAATGTAAACAGTCCGCCTGGGAAAACCGCGATACGTCACCCGCGTCGCGATGGAGTTTGCAGTTTCCCCTCACTATCTCTTCGACTGGGCGGTACTTTTGCATTCTTCGGACGGTTTACGAAATATACCAGCCGGAAAGCCAATACTCTCAACAAAGGCTGCGGAAATTCAAGCTGAACGTGTCAAACCTGGATGGACGCGAGAGTTGGGACCCTTATCGACATGTCGAACACAATCTTCTGGAACCCCGATTCTTGTACTTCCCAAGTTTCACTGTGAGTGATGACCTCCTCCTCCTTTACTTTGAGGTTGGGACTCCGCTACAATTAATAATGTTCCAAACCCGACTCGAAGACAGATTCCTGCTGGAGGTCAAGTCTTCTGATACGAGTGAGATCATCGTCGAATCGGATGATTTTCATAACATCATGATATGCGATAACCCGTTCTTTCCACTAGCGGGATTTACTGCTGGTCCAAAAGCCTGTTTATGGGACTGGACGCGTACGGGTAGGTTGTTTCTATGATATCAACTGCTTGAGAATATCGGACTGACATGGGAATTTCCATAGAGCAACCAAGAATCCTTTACTGCTACAGTTCGGCTGTAGATGAGCCAGTGAAAATAGCATTTTCTAGCTGTGGAAAGTACATTATTATCCGCCTACAGGCAGATTCCAAGCCAATGGTCGTGGATGCGGAGCAGATCCTTGGCATCAAGCGCATGCCAGAGTTACAACAGAGGAGTATTTCCGTGACAAACAAACCTTCCAACGTCATGACACGAAAAGTATATGGCTCCTTTCTACAGGGAAGCAAACAGTACGGGATGGTCGACAGTACGGATACTAGTATGCTCATCAAGGATGGATTACCCGCCAATGATGCGTTACATGTCATCGTGTCGGAAAACCAGATTGTTGTGCGCAATATACAAGAAGATGAAGAGGCCAATGGAGAAACTGTCAATGAGGTGCAATTGACAAGGCTGCCTCAGAGTATCGTCAACAGCTCTTCGACACCAAATGCTACGGTAATCGTTTCAGATGATGCCGACAGGATGTTAAAGATTGCCGTCACAGATGAGCCGAATCTTTATTGCTGTCTATCGCCAGGGAGGATTCCGGCCATTATGCTTGTTCAGCGCGAAAAGACCTCGCTTCAATTTCAGACCCGGAAGATAAGCTTACCAGCCCCAAGTTCAGTGCAGGACGTGGCAACCATGTCACAAGTATCAGATGCTCGCATTGGAGATGTAAGTTTCATAATTTCGGATAGTGCCTTCTGCGCTTTCCAAAGTCGAGACTCTTCCACCAAGTTTTGACCTTCTTATTATCGACATAAAACGCCACATAGGCCAGGTCTGTAGCTGGAGCACTTGGTTCAAATTTTTCCTCGTCCTTGTTGGAGATGCGGGTTTTCCAGATATGCTGCTCAGCTGCGAAAGGTTACTTGATATAGGGAGCTTCATTTCCACCGGGTCTTTTTTAACATACTTTTTTGTATAGGAATACGGTTGGCCCGGTTGGGTTTGGGGCAACCTGGTATAACAAAGGCCCTCCATCAAGCAGAACAAGGCGCTTTTTTTTGGTTGTATCGGTCCATTCTATTTACATGGCATCCCAGCGACCTGCGTAGATGACGTGAGGGCGAGGGCTGTAATCGTTCATGTTAAGACTCACAAATGTGTTATAATATTTCGATCAAATTGCAATAAAAGAAGAGATTGTAATTGAATAGGATGTTCAAGGCCAAGGTCATCAAGAAATGTTCACTTCGGGACTATGACAAGAATCGCCTTTAGCAATCACTGACAAGCTAGTCTGAGCACGTTGCATTACCCTACGGATACCAAAATACAAAGCAAAATACATGTTTTGCCGAGAAAACCGTTGTCACATACCAGTCGCGAGTGTAGGTTTGGTCACAGTTTTGACAAGCGCCCGTCATCAGCCACATTCAAGGATTGGCTGTGGCTTCAACCGCTTTCGCTCAGAGATGCATTCTTATGTAGCAGAACAGTCCATAGACCAGAGTCCAGACTTTATAAACTCTGTCACAAGTCTCTAGTTAGCTAGGGGAGGAAAGAAAACTCAGGGTCTTGACCCTAAGTGGTAAAGAAATTTAGGTAAAGCTAGTCTAAGCTTAGGTGACTCTTTGCTAAGTTTATTTTAACATCCTATATCAAGGTTCGGTGATTTCTTGCCCTCTGAGGGTTGGGCGAGCATGAATACAGTGGCACGGACAACTCTCATGGCCTTCTACATTTGGTTTAGCCTCATCCGCCAGATCCCTCTGGTTTTAGTGGCATTGTTGACGGTAAACGGTTGAATGAGGCATTGACTCCTAGCCTAATTTGGTTCAGCTGGAAACGTCACTAAAGTCTAGAGCTACCCTTCAGCCGTTCACGTCCGATAATCCCACGTATGGCCTGTGTACTACACATGTGCGCGGCGCGACATATAGACCCTGCACTCTGTGGGGGGCCTTCATTTTTTGAAAACATGTTACGACAACTAACTCACGTTCGAAACGCCACTTAACTTTATTGTGCTTTACGTAGTACCTATGGGGCCCCAGGGCCTAATGCCGCGCAAATCACAGTCTAGCTACCTCTCAAAGCAACAGCGCAGTCAGCAAGTTGCTTCTGAAAACCAGGCTCCTGGATGTACTCATCCACCTTCTTCTTCAAGAGGTCGGTGATCGTGATATCATCCATCTCTCCCTCAGTCACCTCAATCTTGGCTAGGTAGACCCATTTCATAACCCCATCCTCTTCAACCCAATCAGGGAGGCCATCGCCTAAATCGAAGCGCCAGTATTTCTTGTCACACCGCGTGGAGCAAATGCATTAATCAGCTCGCGGAACAAAATGTTAACGATATTCGTGTTGGTAAGAATACCTACAAGACCGAAGGCAGAAACCGACTGCTTGCTAAGTGAGACACCGGTGCCAATGCTCAGGAAACAGTCTGTTGTACGCACTGGAGTGAATACTTGGAGTACCTCGTTCCATAGCCTAGGTCGAGTCAATTTCGTTGCGTTATGAAGATGATACATGGAGAGTACTTACCACCCAAGAGGGTTGTTGGCTTGCACTCCACCATCGATAAAAGACATACCATCGATTTCAATGGAATTGAAGTACGCTGGAGCTGCTGACGTGGCACGTGCTGCCTGCCAGAGCTTAACTTTTGGATGGTCGGGCATTTGATGCTTGTTCGTATAGGATCGAAAGAGGACAGGCTCCGAGTTATTGGCACCCTCTGCTCTAGACGCAGTGACAAAGCTAACAAGAGTGGTTAATTGGTGATTTTTGACCGTATTGAAATGAAACTTACACCTTGCACGAGGGATTGGGGTTTTGTGGATCCTGCAGAAGTACTTCCTCGGGGTCCTGATTGAGCACCCTCTTGACAAGATCCTTGATTACTTTTTCAAGGTCCTCAGACTTCCATTTCTCGCTGTTGGATAGGATGCTCATCCACAGGCCGTTGAGGACCCAAGACGATGGATCCCAAGTCCACTTCTGTGGTGGCGGGAATACTTTGCCCATGAGAGTATTATATTCCTTGATGCATTCATCCACTGACATCTCTAGCCGGCCAAGCATAATAGCAATCAGTCTATAACCGACCATAATCCATTAGCACCAGAAGCACGAACCAATGCTATCAAGATGTTGAGATTGCTTACCCTCCAGTACTAGTGCCGCCAATCATATCAAACACCTCGCAAGGCTTCTTTCCTGGGCATGCACGGTCCATGATTGCTTTCAAGACTAGCAGGGACGCCAGGCCGCGAACACCACCGCCATCTAGCAATGATTAGAAGTGTATTGTGTCAGTTCTTGCTGGGACTGGCATACCTAGTGATAGAACCCGGAGCTGCCGTTCATTGGCATCCTCGGTTCCCATTCTATCAGCCCTGAATGTAGTTGCAAGCAAAGATGGGAACTCCTCCAACTCAGGAAACGAGAGTTCATTGACATCGTTGAAAGCCTCTAGGGTATATAGAACCTTGGCTGCGATGGTTCCGAAACTGAGAGGCTCCCTCTCCACTTAGGCAGACGACATTAGCGATCGTAGCGTCAAGACAAATGAACTTACCAGGAGGACCGAATTCTACGACAAGATATCCCTGCTTAGCGACCAACTTCCAGCCTGAGAAGCGAGAGCAAACCCTGACTGCAATGACATTTTGATCCTGGCCAAGCGTTAGTTTGACAATCGTGACCAAAGATATCAACTCTTACTTCAAGGAGTCGGAAGATATCATGGTCCTCAGGAAAGAGAGCTCCTTCAAGCTTTCCTAAAGTCAGTACAAACTCTCCCTAATGTGAAGGGTAAAAGAAAACAAAAGCGACACACCTGCACAAAGTCCTTAGACTCCAGCTGGTTTTTGTGACTCTCCCACGTCAGCTGCACGTCATCCTTCACCCTCGGCTCAGTCGCATTTGCGTTTTCCAAAATGGATATCTCAAACCAAGTCCAGTTACCCTTTGCCCTATCAGAGCAATAGCCTTGGTCATGAGACTCTGTAATAAGCTGAATGCTGCGTAGTTTCTGGATAGCCTTTCCACCAAGAGGCTACATTTAGATAGAAAAGCATGTCAGTGACAGAATCTTCAAGGCGAGTAGGGCGGAGATTGCCTACTGGTGTTTTGAACCAGGTGTTGCTTTCAATGTCGGAGCCATAAGACTCAACGTATCCGCCCTCAGTTGATCGAACGGCATATTTACTGTCCAAGACATCAGCAGGTGAAGAGGGATAGATTGGCAGAGCCTCTGCGTTCTTCAAAGCCTCCATAATAAAATATGTCTTAGATAAAGTGAAATCTAGGTTCGAAATACAGAAAGTTCAGAGCGCTCAAGACATGAGTGACGGCGTTGGAAAGCTGGGAATATATACTAGAGGAACCAGCGACTGTGTTCAGGCAGGCAGTCAATTCCGGACCATGATACGAGCTACCCCTCCCGGATTCACATGCCTCCCCAAGCCACTCATGCACTGTGATAGATCTCAGCTATCTGCGTGCGTTTTTGTGAAACTCAAAAAAGAAAGTTTACGTACAACTTGTCTCTGGAAGAAGATGAAAGTTTAGCCTCTCGGCCACAGTATTAAGAATTTATCGTAAACCTGTAACATTAATCGAGTGCGACTTATAGAACGACAGCTGGTACCACTCAAGCCTGGGCTGAGGGAGATTTATGGAAAGTTTGCTCTTGACGCAGCGTACTGTATTGAGTATTGACTGAGTCCACAACTAAGGGTTTCAAGCCTCGCCATACCAATTCTGTCTCAGCTTCGGTATTAAAGCTTGCGAGTTGTCATCCAGTCACATTCCTCTGTTTGTTGTTATGTCCCATGTACTCAGAGATAATCTATTTTGGCGATAGCGCTGAGCAAACATTACATGGCACACTTGACGTTTTCGGGTTTTTTTGTGGCGTCCTCGGGAACATCCGTAGTTCGTGATCGTAAGTTTCGGACTCACAGCAAATCATCGGTCGACGCCGTTCCCGTCTCGTGCCCCCAATACCTCGGGAGGCCGTGATAAGAAGTATCATGCAACGTGCGATTTGATATCTCAAGAAATATCGGTCACGAGGACAGCACCTTGCTTATGTTCGGGTTGTATGCATTGCGACGAGTTGTCGCCACCATCGAGCGAAATAAGTAGAACGTCGACAACTCTATTAAGATGGCCTAAGATACCTGTAGATCTTAGTTATAATATTCAGCTATGTTATACCCACCTCGATGAGGTGGCACGGATTTATAGTCTTTCTTCTGTGCTCTTAATACATCAGATCTTTGCCTAGAAATATCATATAAAGAGAAAATGATAGAGCTTCGCTAGCATCTCCTACGCTTGGGGTTATCCTGACCCACTTCTCCTTTACACATGTTGCTACGTTTAATCTTTACAATAGATGCCTTGTAGAAGTTACTTGCAGTCACTGTACAAAGATAGGCGTTATAATAAACTTGAAGTGCAGTCCCCATCCCCGTAACACACCTTTCCAGGATCTTGCCAGAGTCTAGATAGATAACCAATTAGATTGTTAATCTCCTAAGAACATGTTTGCCGAATCGCAAAGCGAAGATGGCATCCTAAATTGCATATGTCCCCCTCGGGTAAAGTCGCGGACTTTTGAAACAGAAAGGAAGCGGATAAAGTCTCTTTTCTCGTGTCGAAGCCGGTCAGACCAGATTGGTTCTGGTAATTATTGGGACTCTTGGTGAGCACAAGGCAACTACAAAAAGACTTACTTTCGTTGCTCAGCTATCCTGGGTGCCTAAATTTTTCATGCACCAGCTGCAGAAATGCTGCATATTCTCTCGGGTCAGGACCAATAAGGATTAAACACATAACCTCCGCCAACAAGTTGGGGCATGCCAAAGGTTCAAAACTTGATTTTTTTGTTTTAATTATGCAAAGTGAGGTGTTCATTAGTTACACAAAGACGCATTTCTCGCTGATTTGCAAACTTCTTTAGGTTGCATACTTATGCCTTGCGGGCACCTCATTTAACTGCTTCCCTTGACCACATCCCCGACTACCCCTCTCTTTAACACGAACAATCACTTGATCGAGGGCTCTGGTATGACATATAACCTTCATCATTAATTTCACGCATATCTTACAACTGTGAGCATACTCGTACTTGAGCCATTCTTGTTGTAAGATGAGTCATTGCGAAGCTTGTAGGAAAGCCTTGCCCAACATTCCGGTATCGGGAGGTGACGAAGACTCAATCGCAGCTACATCCGAGGTACTCTCAGAACAGGGAAATTGGTACAGAGCCTTAAACTGGCTTAATGTGGAACAGTGGTATCTGAGAGACCCCTTCACTCTACACGAATCATGGGAATCTCTGGTCATATCACTAGACCATGACTGCCCTATTTGTTGGACCCTTTGGCGAAACATCAGATCCTCTCCGATTGCATCCCCGAGCAATGAAATAATAACGGGGTTTAAAGCAGAGATAACTGAGATTGATTGCGATCCAGAAAGAGCCCATTATGATATTGGCATACGTCTGATGGGTCACCGTCTAGAGACAAAAGAATTGAGATTCTCCATATGGAAGACATCGGAGAAGTGCTACCTGAGTAAGTAACTAAATGGCCTGCTGAAACAGCCTTTGTCGTCTATACTCACAACTATCGAATTAGAGGCCGAAAAGGAGTGTCCAGTTGCTGTTCAACATACGCCTAAGTCGGCTGCCAAGGCCGCAATGCGCTGGATCGAGACTTGCGAGGCAAAGCACCCCGACTGTTTGAAGCAAGCTGCTCCGCCAGAACATGCCAAAATGCCAACCCGGCTATTGGATTTGGGAAACGCTAATTCGAATACTTGGCGTCTTTATCAGGATCCAGAACATGTTCCATATGCTGCGCTTTCTCATCGATGGTCCTCCGACACACCTGAACTACATACCAGCAATTACGCGAATTATTGCAATCCTCAGCCAGATAGCGCTCTGCCACAGAACTATCAAGATATTATTTCTATCTGCCGCAATATACCCATTCAGTATCTCTGGGTTGATTCGCTATGCATTATACAGAATGACGACGGCAATGAATTCCAGAGGGAGGCTCCACTGATGAGGGATGTTTATCAATTTGCATTCCTTACATTATCAATCTGCTGGGATTTCCACGGTTATTCTATATTTCGCACCTGTCGACCTCGCAGTATACCTCGCCGTCGGCCTCTTGCTTGTTATGCAAACCATGGCTGTGTAGCAGAGTCAGCTGAGTGGGTATTTGCCGAAGAGAGTATACTCAAAGAATTGCGACCTTTTGTGAGTGAAGCACCCATCAACCAACGAGCCTGGGTTCTACAGGAACGATGCCTTTCGAGACGGCTACTCTACCTCGGAAACGACCAATTGTACTGGGAATGTGATGGATGCACCGGGAATGAAGTCTCTCCTGACGTTATTTACAATGATGGGGGACGTCAGTCAATTCTAGATCTTACTGGGCGTGACAAAGATACGGCCTGGAGTCTAACACTTACGCAGTATACCGGAAGCGATCTAACATTCGAAAACGATAGGCTTATTGCCATAGCCGGCCTTGCTAAGTTAATCGCTAGTAAGACTGGCGGTACATATCTTGCTGGCATTTGGCTAGACTCTTGGATGCAAGACCTTTTATGGGAGTCATTGGGGAAAAGAGATCGAAGCTCAAAGTTAAAGCCAGGAGAACCTACAATGAAGCCGCCCTCGTGGTCTTGGTTGGGATTTTCCGGATCGGTGGCTTCAGGTATTATGATGTGTGGAGAGGGGCCAAGGATCTCAACCGTATCGCCTAACTCATTCAAATCAGATGAGTACCGGCCATTGGCTCTCCTAAGCAAGGCTGTAGTCAATCCACCGGACAGCGACCCTTTTGCTTCTTTCGAACAAGCAATTTTGAAGATTCGATGCCTACTTTTGCCAGTAAGATTCTCTGGTACTCCCCAGGACGAGCAACCATGGTTCTTCCGTCATGAATATGATGTCGACTTGACTTCAGTGGGACTAGATTGTTACCGGCTTCAAGCCTGTGAACCGTTTGATGATATGTTTGTCACATTCAGGTTCTGTTTTAGCAAGCCTTTGGACACGTCTTCACAATATTTCCTCGTCCCACTATATCTTTACCAATATCTGGAGAATAACTCTACACCGCTGAGGGGTTCTGGACTTGTGTTGCAAAAAAGTCCGGATGGTGGTAACCAGGAATTTATCAGGATTGGAATTTGGAATGACGACCTTCGATATGCATCCCAGCTTAGCCCTATCATCAGTAACACTATCGTCAAACTAAGTGTTGGGAAGAATTCGACCTCTATTGATGGAAGCCTTACGGAAAATGAGCGCGTTTTTGACTTAAATATTGGTGAGTATGCAGGCAATCATGCTGGCTCGAAAGTGCAATTTCCCATGAAGGTCGACAAAAAGGGGGGTCAGCGTCAGCCAGCTATTGAGGAAGTTGACGAGAAGGCCAGTACCACGGGTTCTAAGGCTACTGAACAGGACGTGGATGAATCGGGTGAAGAAGTAGAGCCCTTTGTACGAGATAAGGAGATCAATTGTTCGTTACTACCACATTTCATTACTGCAGAATGGGGTACCATCTCCTTAATATAGAGATTAGAAGTATTGGTTTATTCTTGTAGTAGGCCAGTTCAATATTCCGTAAGATAAATCTAAGTCACTCGGCGGAAATAACAAATGGGCCGGTGATATTACGCGTGGGGGTTCCAATAAATGAAGCGTTGATTTAGTTAAAGCACTAAGATAGAAATACGTGAAGGGTAGCCCTCCGACGTTTCTCGAACTTCAGTTGCTCTTATAGCAACTCCCAATGCTACACTGTAGGATCTCAAATCCTCTTAGAATGTCCTAATTATTCTTGATCTTTAAGACTATACCTGCAGATAGCGAGCAGTCAGCAAGCAGTTGTGAAGTACCTCATCTATATAGGGATCGGATATACTGGTACAGTCCGCAAGGGTTATAAATATCAAATTCTGCGATTTAAATAGGTATTTTTATTATAATAAAATTTAAATAGATTAATAGAGATAATTATTTTTATATATTAAAAGAGATAATACTGAAGTAATTAGTATATAGATTAGCTACTAAGAATGAGCAATCTAAGTACCTATAATAATATTTATAACCCCTAGGGACTGTAATTTCTACAGTATTGCATCATTATTAGTTAATCTTAAGTGAGGGAGTCGAATAATTGGGTAGAGCCCAGCGAAAAGTCGTCATGAACATCGATGACGTGGGCTATACCGTTAGACCCATTATTTACAGTGTCTCAACGTCATCAGACATTCAACCGCGAGGTCTGATGCTGGCATTTGCAGAATATTACGTGCTTGATATGTTTCTCTTGAAATTAAATTTGCCCTTTGTCTGTCTCTAAAAACTTGCAGTGTTGGATAATCATACCGTAAACCTTGTTCATCTTCTATCTTAACCAAGGCATCGCATGAACTTTAGAGTATCGTTGTAACAATGGCTACTCGTGAGTCGAAACCCTGGTCGATAAGCCATGTCGGCTGAAGGCACATACTGACTGAATAAAGACCACGCGAAAAATGAAGTGCTCAAGGCAGCTGCCTTGTTCGATGTATCTCACATCACAGCAGTGGTGACGGGCGGTGCAACCGGGATTGGTCTGATGATCACCCAAGCTCTACAGTCCAACGGCGCGAAGGTCTACATCACAGGTCGCCGTAAAGAAGTTCTTGAGCAAACCCAGAAGACATACGGTACCGGCCCAGGAAGCATTCATGTCCTTCCTGGTGATGTCAGCGAGAGAGATGAAGCTATCCGTCTTGCGGAGGAGGTAGGCAAGAAGGAGCCAAATGGCATTCACCTGCTCGTCAACAACGCGGGTATTGCAGAGGATGATAACACCAAGTTCTGTAAGTCAATAATCGGCCAGTCAGGCCAAAGCTTGTGCTGATGCTAACCTTTTTTAGCCTCGGCGGGCGAACCCGATATGTCTGACGCTAAGGCTCTTTCCGAGCACTTCCTCAAGACTGAGCCACAGCAGTGGACCGACACACTGAAGACAAACGTGACTGGACCTTACTACATGTCCATGGCCTTCCTGCCACTACTCGCCAAAGGTCGCGAAACCACTCCAGGTTATTCATCCCAGATCGTAAATGTCTCCTCAATCTCGGGAGCCATGAAAGGCTCTAGCATGGGCCAACCAGCCTACGCCACATCTAAGGCTGCTCTTACGCACCTCAGTCGCATGATAGCTACTCTTACCAAGGACGTCAAGGTTCGAGTCAATGTCATTGCGCCAGGCTTGTTCCCCAGTGAGATGACTACCGGGGAGTCTGATGAGGGTAATAAGAGCAATATTGATAAGAAGATGACTAACCCAGCTGGGCGACCCGGTCATGATACTGATATGGCTGCGACTATTCTTTTCCTTGCTGGAAAGGGTGGCTTGTTTTACAATGGCCAAATTGTTTATCCCGACGGAGGTATGTTTCTCTTGATCAAGTTGTGTTTTGCCCTGTACTGACCTTGGCCTAGGGTCGACACTGATTAACCCAGCCATCGCAAATTAGGAAGGTAGTAATTGAGGGAGGAAAATTCGATGGCTATTACAATATGGCAGATAGGATATGACAATAAGAGGGCCTTTATCATAAGTTGAAAATGCTTTGTTTAGTTATTAAACTAAGTCTGACTATAAGCTTCACCAATGTGCTATATCCACCACTTTAAACCTGCTCAGTCTCTTCGGCCATAGCTCGGGTTTTCTCAGCAGTAAGGTCGGCACCCTCGGCATTGCGTCGGAACTCCTCCTCCTGCAGCATCAACTCCTCAGACAGTTGGCCATGGGCCTTCCACACGGGCTTGATCTCAAAGAGGCGATCCATGGTGTCAAGAGGCAGACCCTTGGTCTCAGGGATGAAGAAGAAGACGAAGATGGAAGACATGACCATGAGTGACGCGAAGAAGAAGTAGACGCCGTAACCCATCTTGAGGAACATCTGGGGAGTAAAGCGGGAGACAATGAAGTTCCAGAACCAGTTGTTGGCGGCAGCGGAAGCTTGGCCGAGTGATCTGCAGCATGTTAGTAAGGTGTCTAAATAGAGGATGATGGAAGTAACGTACCTGGAGTTCTCGTTGAACATCTCAGAGTTGAGGACCCAGGGAATGGGGTTCCATGTAGGGGAGTAGAAGGCAGTCCAGAGATAGAAGAAGAAGACGGCAGCGATACCACCGCTTGACATCTTGGGAGCCTCACCTCCATCAGCAGCAGCGGCAGCAACCTTGGCAGCGGGGTCGGCAATCTTGATATAGGCTCCGATGAACCACATGCAGAGGGAACCACCAACTGAACCGATAATAAGCAACTTTCTGCGTCCAACCGTCTCAATCAGGAACAGGATAAAGATGATGGTAATAGCGGTTTTGACGACACCGAAGATACCGGTGGTGAGGAAAGAGGTGTTGGTGCCCTGGATACCGATACTCTTGAAGACAGTAGGGCTGTAATAGTTGATAGCGTTGATGCCGGAACCGTTCTGCCAGAGGAACATCATGCCACCGAGGAAGAAACGCCATTGAACCTTGCGGCTCTTGAGCGCAGTGAAGGGCTTCCAGAAGCCAGGTCCGACTTCCTTGTTGTAGCGCTCGAGTTCTTGGTCGATGTAGCTGACCTCTTCAACGAGATAGAGGTCATTGGCGGGGAGCTGTCTCAACCAGCACAGGTTCTTCATGGCTTCCTCACGACGACCCTTGGAGAAGAGCCAACGAGGCGACTCCTTGATCCAAAAGGAACCGAAGAGAAGCATGCCTGCGGGGATGAGCTGAACAGCAAAGGGAATGATCCACTGCTTGTGGCTAGGAGCCATGGTCTCAGCAAGTCCATAGTTAATCCAGAAGCCAACAAGGCCACCAATCTGCCAGCCAAGCTCATAGATACCAACGAGACGACCGCGAATAGCAGGAGGAGACAGCTCAGAGCAGTAGATAGGAACCATATTCGAACAAGCGCCAACACCAACACCAGCGAGAACACGGCCACCGATAATAAGACCCAAGCCACGCTCAGCATTAGCGCCAAGCATCATACCCGCACCCAGCATGAAAACAAAGCTGAACGCAATAAGCGAGTATCGTCGACCGATGAAATAGGATGTGATGTAGGCGAATAAACTGCCGAAGAAAGCACCGGCTTGATAGACGGAGACAATGTTGGACTTGAGAAGAGCGAGGTCATTGGGTTCGTACGAGGCAAAGTCGAATTCCTCGGTGAAGCTCGGCAGCGCGATCGTCGTGCCGATGAAGGCGGAGTCGTAGCCGATCATGCATGAAGCGAAGGACGCGATGGCAGCGCTGACGTATACACGCCAGTTGTAAACAGCCTTGGGAGTCGGCCTGTCCTCATTGACGGCGAAGATGTTGTTGACGGAGAGACCCATGATGTAAATCGTCAGTCAGTCAGACCAGCACTGGAGATTGTGTTGTCTGTGGAGGAGATGAAAAGATCTGGGGTTCGAAATTTTATAACTATGGGGAAGCGAAAAAGGCTCTTTAATATATGCCTCCGGTCCAATGGCCACGAGCCAATTACAGCACCGCCTGCGCTTGAAAGTTTATCCCATCCCTGGTGTTAGTCTCGACTGGCGCGTCTTAGCGCGTGTGCGGAGAAGGGCTCGTGGTAGGACTAGAAAGGTCGAGATTGCGAAAACCCCGCATACGCTGGGGTAGCGCCAAGGGAGAATTTTTCGCTCTAACCGGGACTCGTAGCGTAGAGGGCTAAGAGTTTACCCCCTGGCGGTATCGCACAGTTGCCGTATTCAGTCTTGCGATGATGGGGGGAAGCTGTTGTTTGCCTACATTGGGAAGTTCTGGGGTTGGGAGGCAGATTCTGGGGACCCCGCATGGAATTAAACTAGTGGGGTAAGTAATCATCCCCACGCGTCTGCTGATATAAAGGATTCATCGTAAGCTGGGGGGTAAGTGTTGATCCCTCTATGTCATCTACGCCTTGGATAAGTGCCAGCAGCCAAGTGCCAAGTACTCACCAACTTGATGCGATGCGTAAATACTCGGAGTTGTAAGTAATCGATCGTGTAACCTCGGATGAAGAGATCTCTAAATGGGATTGACTCGATAGGTGCAACGACTGCAAGTTGGTGGTAGAGACTGCCAACCTCTGTCATGCGACGAAGATCTCATCAAGGAACAAGAGTGACAAATGACAGATATGGATCTCATAACAAGGAGTCCGTATTGGATAGCGACTGTGGAGAAAGGGAAAAGATCTCGCAGACTCGCCAGATCAGGGGGTTTCGGTAGATTGAACCGACCACGTTCCTGACCGGGTACACTGCAGCGTCGGCCATGCTTGTTTGCCGGTATCGATGACAGTCGCCTACAGTGTCTAGACCCCTTCCCCAGAGTTTATCCCCAACGCTAATCTTCCCCGCCGGCTGTTAACTTATGATCAGCTCTGGTGGAATTGGGGGAGATTACCCCCTGATCTATTGGCTCACGCGCCTGGGCATGGGCTAGCCATCGTAACATGCTCGGGAAGGTTAAAGGGGATAAAAGAATAAGAGAAGTCTAGTGGTCAGAGAAGAGACACTCATAACCTTGATCGGTTTGGTGACGTTTAGCCCAATTTTCGAGCATGGTGTTGTATTCCTCGTGTAACCAATTGAGCTTTGTCATCACGTCAATTGATTTGGCGACAATTCGTCTTGTTGAGGCGCGTCAGCCAAACAATTTGGAGAAAAGAGTCAAAAAACTCTCGGTATCTTAAAATGTAGACTCCGAAGATTTGTCACACCATATGTGAACGGCTCACAGATACAGAGAGAGGCCCCATGATTTAATCGGCGACATGATGTAGGGTAGGTCAGCAGAACGCGATTGACTCCCCTCCCACCGAGATTTAGTGGACACACAGGGGTTTCGCGTTTCTCCACCTTCACAAGGGGTCGATAACGGAGCGAGATAGATAAGTCACGTAGCTCAATTAAGGATTAAGAGAGTAATAAAAAATATTTGCATGAATATTAATCTATTTACAATAGTTCACTAACTTAACCGGTATAACGGAGCGAAAACAGGCCTCGCTCAATGGAGCTAACCAAGATGTTGCCGCTCTGGAAGTAAGGATAAACAGACCAAGCACCATAAAACTGTGCCTCACCGCCAACAGCATCATCCTCAGGATGAACATCAAAGAAGCCAATCTCCTCAAACAGAGCACCAGTGTCATCTTGAGCAATTGAAGACACATTCACCATGCGCAGACCAGATCCATAATTGGCCTGGTATGACACGCCGCCAACGACGTACTGGTTATGATCGATAGAGCGAACAGGGCTCTTGTAGACACCACGGAAGACAGGATACTCAAGGTCCTGGATGTCAACGATATATGTGGTGGTGTGCTGGTCAGCTGCAGGACCAGTCTTTTCTTGCTCATCTAGCTCGTCGTCGAGGAGGAGATACTTGTGATCCTCTGTCAACCAGCCCTGGTGGGTGTATGTCGCGCCGTTGTATGTAGTGCGCGACAGCTGGCGGGGCATAGTACGGCGAGAAATATCAACGATAGTAAGAGCATCTTCATTATAGTTGAAGCAGATCTCACGGCCCTGGAACGCCTTCTGGGGACCACGGTAAATAACGCACTGCGCGTCGTGGACATAGCCATCCGAAGCGACACAGCCAGCATCCTGAGGACGCTTAGGGTTAGAAACGTCGATCATCCAAAGACCAGCGCGACACTTGAGATCATAGGCTGTACCGACGGCGGCGATGAGAGCAGTCTCCTCATTGGCGACGATGTTGTGGCTGTTGCCGAAAGCACTAAAGTGAGCGGCCAAGTCACTTCTGATGCTGAAGGTAGGAGGGTTCTTCTTATCGGTGTTGAGAAGCTTGGTGAGGTCGAAGATCTGGAGACCGTGGCCAGCTGCCTCGGAGCCGATGTAGGCGTAGTTGCCGATGACCTTGATGTCGCGCCATGACGAAGCGACGGTCTGGGTTGGAAGGCGTCCGACGTAGGTGAGGCTGCCGTCGGGGTGAACTTCTGCAAAGGCTGTACCGTCTGATTGTCCGAGAAGGGCAAACTCGCGACCACTGGATGCATGTGTCCAGCCTAGGGAATTAGTTAGTAAAACGAAGCATTAAACAATGAAAGTAGCTGGTAACATACCCCAGACATCATTGCCGACGCGAGTTCGGCTACCCATATCCTGGTGGCGCAGGAAGCCTAAGAGGTCAATCTTGTTACAAGAGTAGCCTCCCGCCTTGCCATCAGCACAAGGTGTACCAGAGCTGAGGACCTTGTAGCGATCTTTGTCAAAGACACCAGCCGCTGCCTCGCTCTCATGAAGAGCCATCTTGCGCTGCTTAAGCTCTCCCATACCGATGGCATGAGGGGCACTCTTGGCACGGAGGTAGTCCTCATTGTACTTGGCCGTGTTGATCCTCTGGGTCTGTGCGACAGCAGAGCCCGCGAGGGTGGCAAGGAGGAGGGAGGTGATGCTGGCTTTCATGGTGACGGATTGGGTAGGTTTCAAAGAGGTGATGAGTGAAACTGCAGAGCCAATACTACAAGGCTCACGGGGGCTCTTTATACTCGGCGTCGAGATCAACGGCAAGAGTTGGGAAACTGTTGACGATCATTCCCCGGATTGGAAGCTAGTTCTTTTGTTCTTGGAAGCTGGTCCTTTTGCGCTTGGCAGCTTATTCAATCGCGAAGAATGCGATAAGGTCCTTGCCTTGGGTCCGAGCCAAGTCAACACTATGGATACCAATGCGACCCTGAATATTCAGAGTGACGATTAGAATCAAACACGCAGCCATTAAGGTGCCCCCAAACCCCTGGAACGTTGTATATCGTATCTACATAGAGTTAGCGACCATCCCAAAGGTTCCCCAGAATTATCGGGCCAAGGATCAAAGATGAACAGGCACATAGATAGCCTGCGCATAGATACCACCAGTAACATGTCGTGTTTTTCTAAGCGACAGACTCTGCCAAGCCTTGGTGCCGATGAACTACCAGATTCATCTTAAGCTTAATATAAATATCTCACGGGACCCCACAGCGGCCTTTGGGAGATGCCTATTTGGGGTAAAGGCCCGCTTTGGCCATGTGACCCGGAACTTTTACCAAGACAAAAGGGCGGTCTTGGCGCTGTTCTTGCTAGGAGTCCTCTGAAGAGTACTGAAGTTATGTGATCTCCCTTCTGCTATGCAAAAGAGATATATGTAGACGAGAGAGAAATTTCGATATATAAATAAAGAGAGTGGAGGAAATATAATATTACTAAAACTTCTCACTAATTCACTTCATAACAAGCTGGGAGGAAAGGTCAATTCCACAATAACCAATCTACGTCGAATAATATACAGCGTTATTTTACCAGTTGAACGGTTTTCCAAGACCTCAGATCCTTCGAGCTGAACCCAACACTGAGCTTTATACCACCCTTGGGTACTATCCAGTCCTGAAGAGTAACATCCCAATAACTCAGATCCCGACGCCTCAGGGCGAATGACACTTTCTTGGCCTCCCCAGGCTCAAGATTGACCTTCTCGAACCCACGCAGCATCCGTACCGGGCTGTTGGCTGGGATATTGTTCTTGGGCAAAGACGCATATAGCTGGATGACTGTGGCGCCTGCAACCCGACCCGTGTTGGATACCTCGACGTGGCACTTGACGACTCTTTCCCAGAGATGAGGGTTACCGCCTAGTGCGAGTGTAGCGTTGGAGAGGGATGCACGGGCGGATATCTTGTTCGCTGAGGAGACGACGAGGTTGGAGGATAGTTCAAAGGTGGTGTAGCTGAGACCGTAGCCAAACTCATAGAGAGCGTCCAGACCTTTGTTGTCGAAGTGTCTATAGTCAATGAATAGGCCCTCAGTAAAGTCACTTTGCCAATTCGAAGAGTCTTGAGCTGCGGAGCCAGTGATGTTGGTGATCTTTCCGTTGTAGTCCTCCTCTTTCTTGGCAATGGTATATGGGAGCTTGCCAGAGGGATTGACCTTTCCGGTCAGGACGTCCAAGATGGAATTGCCTGATTCCTGGCCCGGATAATGCGCAGCGACAATGGCGCTGACATTGGGGTTCATCGCCCACGGCATCACCTCCGGCCCTCCAGAGTGGGTGACTACGACGGTGCGGCGAGGGCAGCGTGATGCAATACTATTGACGACTTGGACTGAGTTGTCATCTGCCACAAGAATCTTGCGATCAGAACCCTCGGTGGCGAAGGACTTGAGGAAGACTATGCAGACCTCTGGCCAGGGGTACAGACCAGGCATGATGCTGAGAATAGCAGTATTGTTGGTGACGTACTGGAGCCGCTTGCCGTTGTCTTTCGCATAAGACTTGAACGCGTCCAAGGGACTGACAACGTAGCTTGGTCGGCCGCTTCCTGAACCGCCGCCGGAGATAAGAGTACCAATGTCGATGCCATCGTGGTCGCTGAAGAGGGTACCAACGGAGGGATCAGCAGCATCGTTGCCAAAGATACCGATGTTGGTGAGGGACTTGTTAAGAGGAAGGATGGAGCCCTGATTCTTGAGCAAGACTGTCCCGGCAGCGGCGATTTCACGGATGAGCGCTGAATGGTTGCCGCGGACGTCGCGGCCAACTGGGGAAGGGCCTGGGTAAGGATACCCGAAGCCATTGTAGACGAGAGGCAGAGACGATGGATCCACAGACGGGTAGTCTCTATCCTGACCGAGATAGAAGTAAGGCGTCAAGATGCGGCGCACCATTCCATCGAGATGCGACTCAGAGAGTGTCCCGTTCTTGACACACTCAACGAGATTGTCGCCCCAGTAAGTCTCAACGAGGGGGATTGGGTTTGCAGGTCCAGGCTGGTTCATATCAAGCCCTGCCTTGACGGGACCAAGTCCAGGCGGCGTAGCCAGAAAATCCGACATGACATAGCCCTCAAAACCAAGCTCTTTCTTCAACAGGTTGTTGATCAGATGCTTGTTCTCGCAGCTATAAGTCTCGTTGACTCGGTTGTAGCCACACATGACTGACGCTACACCCGCGTGGACGGCGTCTGCAAAGGGCCACATGTACAGCTCGTGCATGGTGCGATCGTCAATGTTGGAGGATACCGCGTCTACAATCTTTCCGTTGATCAGCGTGGGCTTGCGCTGCGTTTCCTGCTCATTGCCGACGAGATGCTTGGCTGTGGCCTGGACGCCGGTGTCTTGGATTGCTCGGATCGTCTCACCCATGGCGATGCCGGTTAGGTACGGATCTGGCGAGAAGCCCTCCCAGTTGCGACCGCCATATGGACTTCTTCCCAGGGCTCCCGCAACGGGTCTGATCTAACCGTCAGTGACTCCCAATACAAAAGAGGAGTGGCAGGGTCTTACCCAAGAATGACGTGGGCACCCTTTGCTTTGAACTCCTCCGCCATTGCCTCTCCCCTCAACGCCATCAGCTGCCTGTCCCACGTCGCAGCGGTGGTAACGCCAGATGGAAAGACACTGACTAGATCGCCGAGGCGAAGCCCAATTGGTCCGTCTTGGATGCAAAGACCGCCGAAGCCAATACGCTTGATGGGCGCGATGTACTCGATGCATGTGCCGTCAAAGGTGCCTGTCACCATCGACGACTTTTCCTCAAGAGTCATCTTGGAGATCAGCGAGTCTGCTTTACCACGGGCGTCGAGCCATTGCGAGGGATTGATTGCTGTGCCACGTCAGTCAGTCTTGGCCGAGATGTGAAAGACGATCTAACCTGATGATGATTGAGATTCTGCTACAACGGGCAAGACAAGTGATAGGAAAGATGCCAAAATGAATCGATACATCTTGAGTTCAGAGCTTTTCGTGTCTGAGCTATCGTCTCAGTATAACCATACTATTTGCCAAAGCTTCTGTTTATATACATACACTACCAAGGTACTCATGCACTTGGGCACCAAATGAGCAACCACAATCATATTCTCGCCGAGTTCCGCACAGCCCCCTACAAAGAGGCCGAAATGAATCGTAGCATGCCAAGAACAGCTCAATCCTCCATCCTCAGCTCTGCTAGCCCCCAAACTGATCTGTACAAGAATAGGCGTAAGAGTCTAGACCCTGAGCTCATCTTACGATTTATCGTTGCATCATGACTTCAGCTGACAAGGGGCCTCCGCATTTTCACAGAATACGACACGTCAATTTTGTGCCTAGATTACCACTACCCTACCAAAAGTACTTGTCAAATCCCTCCTGCAGATCCGTAGCTATCCCATTAATGAGCTCAGCAGCGTGTCATTTTAGCACCAGGACTTGTACCTGGTATCCCAGGCTATTGGCGTCTCCTGCATTAGCAGCCTTTGCCGTATAAATCATGCACCGATCTACGAACGGCAGAGGCTCCACTTCCAAGGGCTGGCAGAACATATGCTGCTCCTGTGTAGAATCAATCTTCTCCATAGAAACTTTGGTTCAATCATCTACATACAAAGTATCGGTGTTAAATGCGGGGGCCAAGTCCATGAGCCCGTTGACAGCTTGAATCGACTGAGTCAATTCATGGCCCTGACCCAATTTCTCTAGCGTCAGCCCAGATTCCTTCACGAACTGCGAATTCCACTGCGCTCAGATTCTTGGACTCTGGAAGATACGGCGTTTCAGCAGCTGTGGCAATTACCGAAATACTCTCTACCCAAAATTCTAGCCTTGCGTGCATCTATTACAGCGACAATTCGCGTAAAGCGCGGATGCAACGTAAGCCCGCTGTACACAAAGCGGTTCAGCGCTTCCAGTAGGTGGATTTTGAATGCATATTTTGTTGAGCATGTCTCCGGGTCTAGCGAGCCCGTGTCTCCAAATAAGGATGCTTAGATCCTCAGCTGAGACATCAAATTTTACATATACAATTAGTTTGTCCAGCCTCCACCAGAGCCTTCACTTTCGTATCGTAACGTACGGTGAAGCTTGTGAGTGATGCCGTTGGAAATGCAAAGGATCGGAGCCAGCGTGAGCGCGGTTTTTGTTATTCTTGGAGCGCTCTAAGCTAGATATGCTACAAGAGAATTAAGTATGTTTATACCAGTGAACACATTAATCGAGAAATACCATGGCTTCCATTACTTATCGCTCTCGAGAAATGAAGCCCAGCTGGCACGGATTCCGGAATCTGAATTCGACGCGAGTGGGCCGATTGTATGCGAAACACCCTCCACTTCGGCGGATTTAGCAGATAGGCCATAAGACAGCCAATCATAGGCCGCTAAACCCGCCGAGTGTTGGTTGCCATGTAGAGGGCTGACATGGCACTTTTGCCGAGATCGGGCCATCCGAGACAAGACACCTTATTTCACTCACAAGAGCCCGAGATTAGATCTGTCGAGATAGTTGTCATCCAGCAACTGTCTGCTCATAATAGGAATTGAATCGAAGTCATGCCTAGGTCCGAGTTGGCGCACCCGTCCCGCAAGATCCTACTTGTGGTGACCACGGGCGGATTCACCCATGCCAGTACGTTACGTCAGCCCCTCTCCATCCAATGTCACGCCACTCGCTTCACTTCCAAGTTCTAACCCTCGCCCAGGTCCCGTATTCGAGATTGGCAAAGTTCTGGCCGCAAGAGGCCACACCATTGAGTTTGCTACGCTCGAGGGCCAGCAAGGTTGGACCAAGGGCTATGAGTTCATCACAAAGGTCCACACCCTGGGCCCGGGCCCGACTCACGAGCAGATGAATGCTCACTACCTGCGCATGCGAACGTGGGACATCTCAAAGGGCATCTCGGGGACCATGCCGAGCAAGTATCTATGGGACTCGTTCTGGCCACAGACATATCGGGGTCTCAAGGCCATCATGGACGACCCTGAGACAAGGCCAAGTATCATGATTGCCGACTTCTTTGTTGACGCCGTCAAGGATATGCACGTCGAGTATAATCTGCCAATCGCTCAAGTCTGGCCCCAGATGCCCTTCTTGATGATGCCATGCTCGTACATTCCTGGCCAGCCGGGCTTTCAGCTTGAGGGGACACTTACCTCGGAGCATGCGAGCCTCTGGCATCGGATCAAGAACGAGCTCGTCATCTTCTTTGACCTGCCCGTCATCGTGAAATGGATGAAGTGGACCAAGAAGATGCGCTTGGAAAACGGTGTCAAATATCCTCCTCACAAGATACAGAAGCCTGACTACCTTATCTTTGTCAACTCCTTCCTTGGCCTCGAGATCCCGCGTGATCTACCACCTACCTGTGCCCCAGTTGGACCCTTGATCAGTGACACTTATCCGCCGCTCAACGAGGAGTGCGACCAGTTCCTGGCCAAGCACACCAAGGTCATCTATATTGCCCTAGGCACACACATCATCCTCACCAATGCCGACGCAGCCAAGATCATCAACGGTCTGCTGCTTCTTCTTGAAGGGGGCTTATTGGACGGCATCATTTGGTCTATTCCCAAGAGTGGCCGTCAAGATCTCGATGTCAACACGACCTACAAAACTGGTAACAAGACACTCCGTCTGGGGGATATTCTGGATGGAAACAACCCTGACTGGCTGTGTTCCACGTTTGTCCCCCAGCGAGCTATCCTCGGCCACCCCTCGACAAAGCTCTATTACACACACGGTGGTGGTTCTAGCGCCAACGAGGGCCTCTTCCATGGTGTCCCCATGCTGTCGATGGGCGTTTTCATGGACCAAATCTCCAACACAGCTCGACTCGTCGATGGAGGCGTGGCTGAGCCGCTGAACAAGTTCCGCTTCACGTCCGAAGAAATCTACACAAAGGCAAAGAAGATTCTGCTTGATCAAGACGGGAGCTACAAGCGCAACAGCCTACGGTTGATGCGCATCGCCCATGTGGCTGCCCGACGGAAACACCATGCCGCGGACTTGGTAGAAGAGCTGATCTACGACACTGAGCTGAGGTTCAAGGATGGAAAGGAACTCAGGCCCATGCATCTGCAGACGGCGGACATGCGCATGCCAGTGTGGAAGGCCAAGAACTGGGACATGTGGGCTGTCGGTCTTCTGGGCATTGGTGCTGTCTTTGGAGGACTGGGAGTTGGCGGAAGAATGTTGTGGCTGCACCGGGGTTGGCTGGCTGGATCAGTCAAGGCATTTGTGGGAAGCCAAGAGTGGTTTAGGAACCTGGTCAAGTAGGTTTGCTAGTTTAGATGTGTATTGGACTTGAAAAACAACAAGCTTGCTTACTTAGAATATGATGACTATCTCTGGTATAGGTACATAAAAGTGACCAGCAACACCCTCTATGAATCATTTCACTGGATTATACGCGCCAACCGAACACTTCATGGAGCTCTGGTGGAGACAGGCTGGCTCAGAGTCATTCGCTCTTCTTCATCTCACTATAGCTCACTAGCCACCAGTCAGTAATTCGTGCGATATACTTGAGCCAAAGACGCATGCATACCTGGGAAATCCTCCTCTATCGCTGGCGGATGTGACATCCACCAATCCCACGCCTTGAGCGCCAGGTTTCGCCACCAACACTTCCACGGGGTGTCTCCAGCATTGAAAGTGAACTTTTGCGCAGTCATGCTCTGTCTAGCTGCTTCAAAGCCATGCTTCAGCATTGCTTCCTCATAGATGGATAGCTGCGCTTTGAGAAAGTCGTCATCTTGGCCTTGCTTTGGCTCAGATTTGAGAGCTTTGGCAAGTGACATGGCGTCTATGATTGCGCTGCTGGCACCCTTGCCTAGGTATGGGGTCATACTGTAGACTTGGTTAACACTCGATTCATTCTCACCGGTTTCTAAGAGTGAGAGACTCACCTATGAGCGGCGTCCCCCAAAAGAGTGACCCTTCCAGACTCCCACGGCTGAATCGGATCTTGTGTCTTGACGTGCGACACAAACACTGAGCTGGGCACACTCAGCGCAATAAGAGCACGCAGAAGCGGATTCCAATTTTTAGCTCTGGCCAAACACTCATCCTTCAGCTCCTCGGGAGTCATGTCATCGGGATGTTTGCTCTGGTTCTCGAACTCGTCGGTGTAGCAGCCCAGCCCGAACATGAGAAACGAGTCGGCAGGGTCAATCTTTTCCAAGTCATAAGGTCCATATGGTTTCTGGCGATCCTTGTAGTAAGCCACCACCATGGAACGCCTGGGTGTCATTGCCTGGCTGGACGTTAGCAATCAATCGCATCCGGCTACAAGCGAATAAATAGTGTGAATGAACCTACCACACATCCAGACTTCCAAGGAATCATGGCTTCGGTTTCGGGGGTAAATGGCGCTTTGAAGTAGACCACAGTAAGGCCACTAGCACTCCTTTGACTGTTTGGTAGCAACAGTTTCCGCACTTTTGAACCGGCTCCGTCGGCTCCGACCAGGACATCGCATTCAATCTCATCCCCATCCGCAAAGTGCACCTTTACGCCGCCCGACTCACCACCTAGTTGTTCATAAGACGAAAACTGTTTGCCGAATTCGACAATATCTTCTGCACCGTGCAGCAGAGCCTCCCGCAACTTCCACCTTGACACAGAGCACATGTCCCTGGACTGCTGCACATCCAGACGACAGATGAGCCCGCATTTCTCATCCATAAACGCCACGCGATTTCCCTGGGCTTGTGAAACGCCAATGGCGTCATCGATAAGAGTCGCTACAGACACAGGAAGCTGGCTGCGCAAATCATCGAGGACAGAGGGAGAAACAAGGATACGGAAACCAACCAACGAATTTACGCCGCTACCGTCACGCACACCGCGCTCGTAGACAGTCACATTGAAGCGAGGGTCTTGTCGAAGTATCTGCGCGAGTACGAGGCCACCTGGGCCGGCGCCAATGATGGCAACACGAATGGGTTTGGGTTTCTGGTCTGTCATGATGAGGTTTGAGCTGGCGAACTATCATAATAGCAGCCTTGATCATTTTTTAGGGACGGCTTGATAACTACACAGCCAACTCAATGAGTACAGAATACATCATCCCATTTCGGAGGGAAAAAATGGGCATCAGCGCATTCTCGGCGGGTTTTGCTTACCATCAGTTGGAGGAGCCAACAGACCCGTTGGACCGGCACGGATTTCGGAGTTCGGCATACCGTACATACCCACGAACCCCTTCTCTTCTCGCCACAAAAGACAATGGAATGGCTTGATCCTGCCACTAACTGCAGCGATAATAATGGTACCATCTTCAGAAACGCATCTGGCGCCAGCGACAGAGCAGCCGGTCCAGCTCAATAGCTCCAGCGTTAGTTCGCTGCGAATGGCCTTGGGCGTTCTTGGGTATGATCCCTGTCTCACCTTGACTGGCCCTTTCTGATATGCGACAGGCTCTGGATATGCCTCTTTCTGTCTGCTCTAGAGACCACCATTGTTGCAACAGCATTGCGCACCATTTCTGATGATCTCGATGGCCTGATGCAGTCTAACTGGGTGGTTGTGGCCTACCTTCTCACTTACAATGGTAAAACAGACACTAATGAAGTTAATAAAAGTGTGAAGCTTATTATGGTAATTACAGGATTCCTACTTTTGTTTTCCAAATTGACCGATGTCTTTGGCCAGAAGACACTACTCATCGTCTCTCAAGTCATCTTTCTGATATCTTCGTTGGCTTGCGGCGCAGCCCAGACGATGCCCCAGCTGTGAGTCTTTCTTCTGTCGCTCATCCTCTTGCCTTACGTGTACGTTTTGTGCTGGCTGACTACCATGATGTCTATCAGGATTGTTTTCCGTGCCTTTCAAGGGATTGGAGGCTCTGGCATCTACTCGACCGTCTTTATCATCATCGCCAAGATTGTGACAGTTGAGAAAGTGGGTGTTTACACCGGGATACTCAGCTCAGTATTTGCGTTGGCCAGTCTCCTTGGGCCGATTCTTGGCGGCGCTATTGTTGAAAGCACAACCTGGCGATGGGTCTTCTTTCTAAAGTAAGCCATACCCTCATAGAAGAGGTTGATCCGAGTAAAAGGCATGTTATACTAACACGGGCAGTGGCCCGGGAATCGCCATTTCTCTGGCCTTTGTCATCCCTGCCATTCCTGGTGCTAACCAAAGACTCTTCGGCAAGGACCAGATACAGCGCGTTGACGCCATTGGTGGTTTTCTTTCTTTGGCCTGGCCGATCCTGCTGGTATTTGCACTACAAGAAGCGGGTGATGGGTATGACTGGGACAGTAGCGTCATTATCGGGACGATTGCTGGTAGTGTCGTTGGGCTCGTTTCCTTCGTTGCGTATGAGGTGTGGGTTCAGCGACAATCGCACCCAGAGCCGATATTTCCCATTCGATTACTACGGAGTTTGAGCTTGTCACTCAACCTAATGTATGTCTTGATCGTCCTAGAGGTACCAGCGGCCAGCTGACACGCCACGAATAGAAACATGTTCGCTATGGGCGCATGCTTCTACGCAGCCATCATACTACTTCCCCAACGATTTCAGTCCGTCAATGGGCTTTCAGCGCTGAGTGCTGGCCTCAAAATGCTTGCATTTACACTAGTATCACCAGTCTTTTCTATGGCATGCGGTGTAGCATTGTCCAAGAGACCTCGGGCTGTATACATCCTGTTGTTCACGGGGGCGGCTTTGACTACGGTGGGTATGGGCTTGCTAAGCACTTTGCCAGATTCGGGGCCCGTATCCAACCCAGTATATGGGTATGAAGTCATTCTTGGTGTGGGACTGGGCCTTATGATGCCGTCATTAATCTTCTTACTCAAGGTTGAGTTTGGCGATGAAAACTTAGGTTGGTCCTCCCGTTGAGCTGTTATTCTACAATATTTCTGATGACATTAGCTGCTGTGATGGGCGCAAATAACACGGTTCGAACCCTTGGAGGCTGTGTTGCCTTGGCTGTCTGTTCAACTGTTCTGCACACGGACCTCAACAGACAACTGGCCACTTTCCTCACTCGCGAGCAAATCGCAGCTGTGCTCAGCTCTTCAGCAGCCATCGATGAACTCAGTGATTCGGAAGCACTGCAAGTAAGGAAAGCGTATGGTCTAAGTTATGATACGCAATGTCGAGCTCTCTTAGCTTTTGCTGGCCTGGGCGTTGTGGCAGCCTTGGGTTTGTGGTTGACAAGTAAGGAGATGAGAACTAGGATGAGAGATTTGCGAGAAATACGGGAATAGAACTCATGAGTAGAAGGCAAAGATCTGATATGAAGGCGCGAAGATAGTTAATGTGATGGGGGTATGGTAGAAACTATAGACTGAGATCCAGGATGATAATAGCCGAGATATTTGATTGAACCTACTTGTCTGTTCTAAAATACTGCGGTAAGGTTGAGGTTTTAAAAGAGGCTTTAGCCTCTAGGCTATAAAGGTAAAGGACACTAATAAACAGATAGGGGCAAAATACTTATTACCTATATAATTGCCTAAGATCTTGCTTTTAGCTAAAAAGCTAGATGGTCTAATGACTGACTCCAAAGGTTCTAAAATACAACGAGCGAAGTTGACGAGGGGCTATAAATCAAATCTCTTAAGAAATAGCTTGATATTCAAGAGCACATCGACTACTTGGTTTCTATACAGCGGTCATGGCCTTATCAATTCCTCTCCTCAACGTCATTGCCATCTGCTGAACAACTCTAGTGGCTCTGGGTACCTCGTGCCTCCCCCCATGATCAAACTCAACTCTCCTCCTGGGATCACACATGTCCCTCAAGTTGAGGCTTTCCTTGACGGTGTGGTCCTTGGCCCCATAGATGTGCGCCGTGGGAATCCGAATGGTCAAGCCAGCCTCCCTCACTTTGTGGGCCACGAGCATGTTCCACTGTTCTTCAGGATGTGGCTCGTGGCCCGGTACATATGGGCCCAGCCAAGGCTCCGTCAGTGAGGCCATGCTATCTACTGTTGGCTGGTAGTCGAGATCGTCCTGCTCTAGCGCCTTGGTAACGAGCAGGGGACTACCGCCACAGATGAAGGCTGCAAATTTGAACAGGTTGGGCCCGAATGGGTTCTGAACCTGATGATCAATGATGACAGCTGCAAGGAGGGCTGCACCCTGCGAGAAGCCCATGCAGGCGTCGAATGGTCCCTCTGTCGCTATGAGATGGAGAAGTTCGGCCTTGGCTTCTGTGAGAGTGCGACCGCCGAGGCCAGGGGAGTACCAAGTGTAGAAGGGGCCGGCAAACATGTTCTTGATCTCTGATCCACCGAGTTAAGCATGACGGGGTATTATAGAGTTGATAAGGCGAGTTACCTTGCACTGGTTCTACGTCACAAAACCCATCATAGAACTTGAACGTGGCGTTGCTGTCGAGCGCATTACGAATGGGTCCTGATCTTGTATTAAGTAATATTCCCTTAATACAGAGTATTTCAAGTACCAGTTTGAATGTCAAGGACCTGATTTACAGATAGACCAGTCAGTGATGGACATGCAGAAGATTTAGAACAAGACGTACATCTGAGTTAGTGCCGGCACCATGCAAGCAAAGAAACTTCATCCTGACGAGTGGGTTTGACTAAGGTTGCTTTGACTGTAGGGCTGAAATCTGGGAGAGGCAGGCGAGTTCTGGTCGACGTGTATTGTGTTGGAAATCGTCAGGTACCCTCTCCGTCACGTCTACCCACGTGGTGTAAGCACTTGTTCTCAGATGACGATTCCACTTGGCCATGTATATCGGCCTTGCCACAATGATCAGATATCTCGGCTGCCGTGTCACGGCGGGTTGATTCACGCCGTTGAAACCCACCGAGCGAATGGGCGTTGCTGCTGGAACCCGCCGAGATGTGGCGTGAGCTGACCAACAGCTTCTGCCTTGATCTGACATGTATCACGGCGATAAGCTAGCTGTGGATCTAGGCACCGCACGGGATAATGTCTGTTTATTCCTTACGGAATGTGGCTACGCCGGAAGGATTGCGCGATATGTGAACGCAAATTGGTAGTTGAAACGAGGCGCAGGAATCTGAACCTGGTTCACCATTCCTCCGCTTATCGCCTTACGACTTTTACCCGCAACTGTTTACGGTCTAGCCACCTCGGCGGTCTTTACCGGAGCTCCGTTTGGTTGCTGCGACTTGCCGCTTTGTAGAGACATCGCGTTGTTGAGTGTGGTGCGCCTGGAAAGAATGTCATATACCAAAAACTCCCGGCTCCCTGGGAGAAGACAACTGCACTCCTCACTTCTCTCACTCTTCTCCTAGCCTTTGTACTAAGGCACCTCATAAGTCATCCCTTGACATTTGTGCTACGTCTTCCCCTAAGCCTCTCCCCGTCGTCAAAATGCCGGCCTACACCAAAGATATCATGACCAATGGCGACACAATGCCAGAGCCTCTGGTTCAGGCTGTCTTGCAGCAGGACAAGTCCATGCCTATCGCCATTGTGGGCATGGCTTGTAAACTACCCGGCGAGGCCACCAACCCAGACAAACTATGGGAACTATGTGCCGAGAGGAAAGCCGCCTGGAGCGAGGTTCCCAAGGAGCGTATGAATATTGATTCTTTCTGGCATCCTGATGGCGAACGAGGAGGAAACGTATGTTCCTTTGTCCTTGCCACATTTCTAAGAGTTTTGATACTGATAACGTCACTCTAGACAAACGCAAAGGGAGGGCACTTCCTCAAGCAAGATGTTGCCGCCTTTGATGCATCCTTCTTCTCCATCCCTCCCACAGAAGCAAAGAGCATTGACCCTCAACAACGCATCCTTATGGAGACGGTGTATGAGGCCATGGAGAGTGGTGGAATGAGTATGGACGACATGGCTGGCTCCGACACGAGCTGCTACGTCGGAAGCTTCTCTCGTGACTACTATGAGATTATCGATCGAGATCCGGAAACAGCTCCTCTGTACTCGGTGACGGGCAACGGAGCTGCTATTCTGTCTAACCGCATCAGCTACTTCTACGATCTCAAGGGCCCCAGTCTGACCCTGGACACAGCCTGCAGTAGTAGTCTGGTTGCCCTACACCTGGCCTGTCAGAGCCTGCGTTCAGGAGAGAGCCATCGCTCCATCGTCGGTGCCACCAACCTGATTCTCAACCCGGACATCATCACAGCCATGTCCAACATGCATTTCTTCAGCCCCGACTCACGATGCTACAGTTTCGATGCTCGCGCCAACGGCTACTCCCGTGGCGAGGGTATTGCTTGTTTGATTCTCAAGCCCTTGGCTGATGCCATCCGCGACAATGATACCATTCGTGCTGTGATTCGAGGCACGGCCTGCAACCAGGACGGGAAGACCTCAGGTATCATGCTGCCGTCGCGAGAGGCTCAGGAGGAGCTTATCAAGACGGCCTACAGGGATTCAGGTTGTGATTTTGCTACCACGGCCTATTTCGAGGCTCACGGTACTGGAACACAAGCCGGAGATCCCCTCGAGTAAGTCCAGTATTCAGAAATAGTGTCCAACCATACTGACCTATGTTAGATCTGGAGCTATCGGTAACACCTTTGGCCCTCACCGCCCTGTGGACGATAATGGCCGCAAGCTTCCACTTTATATCGGCAGTGTCAAGACAAATGTCGGCCACACTGAAGGTACAAGTGGTCTTGCCGGCGTCATCAAGGCTGTCTTGTCTCTTGAACGCGGCGCTATTGCTCCCAACGTGTACTTTGAGAAGCCCAATCCGCAGATCAACCTTGAAGGCTGGAACCTGCGAGTTCCCACCGAGGCGATAGCCTGGCCTACCAAGGGGCAACGTCGAATTAGTGTCAACTCGTTTGGCTTTGGCGGAACAAACGGACACGTCATTCTTGACGATGCCTTTCATTATCTGAATGCGCGTGGTCTGAAGGGTGCTCACCGAACGGCTCCTAGGCCACTACTGGACTTGCAAACTGGTATTGCCATGAGCAACGCGATTGCTCCCGTCTTGTCTCATGCCAACGGTGTCAATGGCCATGCAAACGGCTATGCTGATGGGCATACAAATGGTATCACAAACGGTCACACCAATGATCATGCCAACGGTCTGACAAATGGCCATACTAATGGCTATACCAACGGCCACTCCAATGGTCACACTCTCTCCCCTGCAAAGCGTCACCGCGTGTTCATCTGGTCTACTCATGAAGAGAACATTGCCGGCAAAAGCGCGGCTGTATATGCTGAGCATCTGGCCCACCGCAAGGAGGCAGACGAGGAAGCCTTCCTCGACAATCTCTCGTACACACTCTGCAGCCGTCGTTCCATGCTGCCCTGGAAGTCGTTCCTGGTGGCCGAGTCTCTACCCGACTTGGCTGAGAAGGTGGCCGCGACGCGCCAGAAGCCGGTGCGCGCATCCATCAACCCGCTCAAGATCGCCTTTGTCTTTACAGGTCAGGGCGCCCAGTGGTTCGCCATGGGTCGAGAATTGATCCAGACGTATCCCCTCTTCAAGCAGCGGCTGGAATACTTCGATCGGTTTGTCAAGAGTCTTGGAGCCGAATGGTCTCTCATTGGTAAGTAACGATGGATCGTGTATCTTTGGGGCCGAGACTAACTGGCATAGATGAACTGGGCAAGGATGAGGAGACATCTCGCATTAACGAGTCCCTCGTTAGCCAGACTGCTTGCACGGCCCTCCAGCTTGCCTTGGTTGACCTGCTCGCCAGCTGGGGTATTCGTCCCCACAAGGTCATAGGCCACTCGAGTGGTGAGATCGCCGCCGCTTATGCTTCAGGTATCTTGCCCACGGAATCAGCCCTCAAAGCGGCCTACTTCCGCGGTCTGCACTCTTCTCGTGTGCAAGAGAAGCTGCCGTCAGCTGACGGCGCCATGATGGCTGTTGGCCTTGCTGAGGAAGATGCCAACTTGTACATCGGTACCCTAGCTCCAGAGCTCGGCAAGGTATGCGTCGCGTGCATCAACAGCCCGACCAATGTCACTGTTTCGGGTGACCGACCTGCCCTAGTCGCTCTGGCAGAAGCTCTTCAGAAGGATGCCGTCTTTGCGCGCTTACTCAAGGTCTCGACGGCGTATCATTCCCACCACATGGAAGCTGTTGCTAGCGCTTACGAGCACTCTCTGGCTGGTATGGAGGTCAACGCGCCCTCGGAAACTGTTGAGATGGTCTCGACCGTTACTGGAGAGCTGTTGAAGTCCTCTGACATCCTTGGCCCTAAGTACTGGAGGGAGAACATGGTGTCCCCCGTCCGCTTCAACACTGGTCTGCAGGTGCTCTGTGCTCCCCGTGCCACTGCCAAGCGTGCTCGTCGTCTTGCCGCCAATCAAGCATCGGTAGACGTCTTGGTCGAACTCGGTCCTCACGCTGCCCTGGCAGGTCCAATCAAGCAGATTCTGGGCGTTCCAGGCTTGGAGAAGAGTGGCATTGTATACAAGTCTGTGCTATCTAGGGGACAGGATGCTTGCGCGACTGCTCTTGAGGCTGCGGCATTCCTCTTTGCCAAGGGATGTACGACTATCGACCTCTACAAGGTCAACTCTCCAGCTGGATCACACACAGCACAACCGCGTGTGCTCGTTGATCTGCCCCCGTACTTCTGGAACCACACCAAGAGCCACTGGATGGAGTCGCGGTTGAGTCACGAGCATCGCTTCCGCCGTCATGCTCGCACTGACTTCTTGGGATATCCTGTCAATGACTGGAACCCCATGGAGCCACGCTGGCGGAATCTCATTCGTCTCCGCGAGCAGCCCTGGCTGAAGGGCCATATCGTGCAGGGCTCATATGTCTACCCCGGTACAGGCTACATGTGCATGGCTCTCGAGGCGATGCATCATCTGCGACACATGCCTGAGTATACAGCACCTCAGGGTGACTTTGTGGGATACCGGCTGAAAGATGTCAAGCTGATTCGCGCTCTGATGGTTCCAGCAAGTGAAGAGGGAGTTGAGACGCTGTTCTCTCTGCGTCACTACAAGGAAAGTACAGCTTCTTACTCCAACACTTGGTATGAGTTCCGTGTCTTCTCTTGGTCTGCCGCTGATGGGTGGGCTGAGCACGCTCACGGTATGATTACTGCCGTCTATGATGCCCCGAACACGGCTCATTCGGACCATATTCCTTTCAACCCGATGATGGATATTGCATTGGGCTTGGAGAACTATTCGGGAACCCGCACATCTGAGAACCTGTATGATGTCGTCGATGCTGTGGGTTTGGTGTACGACGAACCATTCCGGAACTTGACTGGAGACCTTGTGTCCAATGAGGGCATAGCAAAGGGGGTCGTCACTGTGCCTGTTACCAAGTCCCTGATGCCTTTTGAGTTTGAGTATCCTTATCTCGTCCACCCTGCCACCATGGACGGGTTTGTCCAGATGGTCTTCCCCGCGTTGCTACATGCCCAGACTTCCATCGCGTCGCCGTATCTACCAGTCTTCTTCGCCGACACTTTTGTCCGAGGCGATATTGCTCAAGCTGCTGGCCATCGGTTTAAATGCATCGCAACTGCGGGATACACCGGCTTCCGAGAGGTCACGACCAATGTTCTTGTCCGCGACGAGGCCACCGGCGACGCTGTGGTCAGCTTTAAGGACGTCAAGTGCAGCGGAGTTGACTCTGGAGAGAGTGCCAATGACTCTCTATCGGGCCGAGATGCTATTAAGAAGCTGTGCTTCCACTCCACCTGGCACCCGGATCCAGTGCTCCTATCCCAAGACAAGGGTGACGAATTAATGCGTCCATTTATTCCTGTCCCTGAAGATCCTCAGCGAGTGGCCAACCTCGAGACGATCGCCTACTACTACTACTACCGGGTTCTGCAGGCTGTTACTGAGGACCAGGTTCCCAGCATGAAGCCTCACCACCAGAAGTTCTTCCGATTCATGCAGTACCAGCGCGACCTCGTTTTGGCTCACAAGAGCCCTCACCAAACACCCGAGTGGGAGCAACTTGACGACCCAGTCATCAGCCAGAAGATGGAGAATCTGGCTGCTCGTCTGGAACCCTCTGGTACCGACGCCCAGCTCATCTGCCGTGTGGGCCGAAAACTCGACAAGATCCTCACCGGCGCTGTCGACCCGCTTGCGCTGATGCTGGAAGACGAGCTTCTGTACAAGTACTACGAATCCGTCATGGGCTACGATATCCTCTACCACTACGCCGAGATCCTTGCCAACAAGAACCCTAATATGCAGGTTCTGGAGATTGGTGGCGGTACTGGTGGTGCTACGGCCCCAATCTTGTCAGCTCTCGGCGGAAATAACGGCAAGTACCCCAAGTTTACCTCGTACACTTTCACCGATATCTCTTCGGGCTTCTTCGAGGAGGCCGAGACCAAGTTCAAGGACTGGGAGGGCCTTGTTGAGTATAGACGGCTCAACGTTGAAGAAGACCCTGTTGATCAGGGTTTCGAGGCTGGCAAATACGATCTTGTCGTTGCGGCTTCGGTGTTGCACGCTACGACCAACATCACTCGGACTCTGGAGAACACGCGAAAGCTGCTTAAGCCGGGTGGTCGCCTCATCTTGGTTGAGATCTCCAATATGCTCAACCAGGCCTTCCTCTTGTTTGGCTGCCTGCCCGGCTGGTGGATGTCTGAGGAGAGCTACCGCCCTTGGGGCCCTACTATGGATCAGGACATGTGGGCAGAGCACCTCAAGCGTGTTGGGTTCAGTGGTCTGACTCTCGCTGCCCCAGATAGCGAGGACCCCAAGGATGAGCTGGGTCGGGTCTTCTCTTGTGTTGCTGTTGAGCAGCCGGCTCCGCCATCCGTCGACCCATCTATTTCCTCGGTGGTACTGATCGTCGATGACGACGCACCTAGTGATTTGGAGCAGTGTCTTGACGAGAGTATATCGAAGCTGGGTGTTCCAGTTCGTAGGACTCGACTTGCAGAAGCGGCGGACACATCCCTCCAAAACGCTTGCTGCGTGTCTCTGGCTGAGCTCAACCGCTCCGTCATCAAGGATATGACATTGGCCGAGTTTGAAGGCATCAAGGCAGTCTTCAAGTCCAGCCGGGCTTTGCTCTGGGTGACCGAAGGAGCATTCAACAACGCAACTCGTCCAGAGTCGGCCCTCTTCCACGGTCTTGCTCGCTCGCTCCGGGCTGAGAACGAGACCTTCCCGTTGACCACGGCGGACTTTGCGTCCATCAATCGCGACAACCCTTCAGAAACTGCACAGCAATTGCTTGAGCTATTGCAGCAAGTCCTGCGGAACCCTGGAACTCAGGAACCCGAGTATCACTATGAAGATGGCTATTGGAAAGTCTGCCGGTGCCTCGAGTCTGTTGATGCCAGCGCTCAGATCCATGGCTGCCTGCACCATGAGTCGGCTGTCAGCGATAAGACAGAGGTGCAGCCCTTCTACCAGCCCGGTAGGCCCTTCAAGTTGAGCATCAAGACGCCCGGTCTTCTGGATACGCTGCGCTTCGAAGACGATCCTCTGCCAGCCGAACCTCTTGGCCCTGACGAGGTTGAAGTTGAAGTCAAGGCGTCCGGCGTCAACTTCCGCGATATCATGATCTGCACGGGGCAGATGTCTGACCCTTCGCTGGGACTTGAGTGTGCTGGTATTGTCCACCGCGTCGGAGACAATGTCTCTAGTGTCAAGGTCGGTCAGCGTGTGGTAGCGTGGACGCGATATAACTACTCCAACTATGCTCGTACTCCGGCTTGCGTTGTCGAACCGATCCCTGACGGCATGACCTACGCCACCGCGGCCTCGTTGCCCATCGTATACAACACCGTCATCTATGGGCTACAACACATGGCTCGTCTCCGCAAGGGCGAGTCGGTCCTCATCCACGCAGCTGCTGGAGGTGTTG
>JAAOAR010000599.1:0-28392 GCA_013395995.1 Fusarium pseudoanthophilum | reverse complement strand
AATAAAGAGAAGATTTAGTAATAATAATATCTTTAACCTTTAAATCCTTTTAATTAGTATTAAATATAATAAAGAAATAAGTATTATTAACTTAAGTAATTAATTTAAAAGCTATTATTACTATAATTACTATATTTATTAAGGTAGTTAAAAGGCTATTATATATACCTTCTTTTTAGAAATAGCTTTTATTAATAGCTTTATTATATAAATAAAGGCTTTAGTTACTTAATTACTTTATAAGCTTTAGACCTATTAGTAGTAAAAGGTTTTAAATAGCCTTTTTTATTAATATAATACAGTAGGTTAATTAAAGTAATAGGACTATAATAAAAATATTTTTAAGCCTATAGACTAGTATAAATTTATTTATAAAAAAGTATAGTTATCTTACCTAGGCTATAAAGGCCTCTATTATAATAATAACTACTAAAAGCCAGGTCTATAGCTAGCTTCTATAAATAGCCTTAATTTATAGCCTTACTAATAAAGAGGTTAGGCCTAGATAATAAATTAGTAATATACTAACTATAAAGTAGCTATTTATAAGTTAGGAAATTACTAGTACTTTTATTACTACTTATAATATATAGAAATTAATATACAGATTATTATAGGGATTTTTATTAGTCAGTCCCCCTGTTAATATAAGTCATCTGCCTAATGGATTCCAAAGGGATCCCGGAAGGGAAATCGAAATCAACGCAACACGAACACACGTAAGCTCTTTGTTCAACCCGATGCACCCATCAACTCACCCGCCGCCGTTCGCCGTTGTCAATCAACCTCCGAAAATCGTGAGCCAAGAGGACAAGACATAGGCATTTAATATGATAATATTGCAATTCCGTATTCATCATGCCAAGTGAACGCGGTCAAAGTCGTAGACAATGAGTCCCACCGCAAGCGACTCGAGACAATTTCCCAAGTGTCATTCAATGTCGTATACATGCTCAAGGCGAGATGCAGAATCGATGGCGGCTCAGACCAAACCCAGGTGAGACCCCTGATGTTTTGTCGTAGAACGGATATTCGGTGGAGATTGTCCCCTATTCTGTACAGTGCAATCTCGTGAGGCACTAACAAACCATGCACCAGGCGAGGCCAAGCTTTTGCTAAGGCGAGATAGAGCTACGGTGTGCATTGACTCCAAGCACTATACCACCGTCAACAAGATGAGATCCCTCTGCAGCATTCCCTGATTGGCCACGGATGGCGCCGGGCAAGACCCAAACAAGCTTCAATCTCTCAACTGCGCCTCGCAACCGACAGGGGTTCTCTGTCCCGTGGTTGGTTCATTCGTCAATCCTCGAGGGGATCTGCTCGTTCTTCGGGGACCAGCAGGCACAGTGCCGCTCTTCCACTACAGCACAGCCGCTGCCAACCCCTTGCCAGGACAATTAGCGGCTTGGGCAACTGAGGTTCAGACTGTTCAGGGGGGAGGGGGGCCTGGGGGGACCACTCCAGAAGCCCAGGGATGGTCCCGTAGCTAGACTGCTTTAGTGTCAGTGCTAGCCACCCCATGCATTCCATTTTCCATTTACTTTTCAAATCGCCCCATCCCTCGAATTCCATCTTCCTTCTCTCTTCCTTCATCAAACCTTCGCTAGTTAACCTTTAATTCTTCATCGCCGTTTTTTCCTATCGGTTCTCGTTACTTTGAGGCCGAATTTTAACTTTTCCCGACACTCATTTACAACGCTCTTGCTACTCGATCCGATTGCCTCTCTTCCGGCTCATTCGTCGCGAACTCAAGGAAAAAGGGGTTTCAGCATTCCAACAACAATTTAGGCGTTGAATAAAATCATCGCCTCATTCTAGTCATTCATTACTCTCTGTTCTTTTTACTTGCCGTTTGATACACAACACAATGAAGTTTTCCGCTGCCATTGTCGCTGCGGCGGCCACGGCTGCCAGCGCCAAGCTGGAGCCCATCACCATGAAGGTATGCGCCAGACGTCAGTGTATCGCGGTTTGATATTGACAATTCCAAGGGATCCAAGCTCTTCTACTCCAACGGAACTCAGTTCTTCATGAAGGGTGTTGCTTACCAACAGGATACTGCTGCCGCTGGTCAGACCAACACCAAGGAGACCAAGTACATCGATCCTCTCGCCGATGAGGATGCTTGCAAGCGTGATATCCCTCTCCTCAAGCAGCTCGGTACCAACATCATCCGAACTTACGCCATCAACCCAAAGGCCGACCACAAGGCCTGCATGCAGCTGCTCGACGATGCTGGAATCTATGTCATCTCTGATCTTTCTGAGCCCAGCGTCTCGATCAACCGAGACGACCCCAAGTGGGATGTTGAGCTGTATGAGCGCTACATCGGAGTCGTCGATGAGCTTGGTCAGTACGACAACGTCGTCGGTTTCTTTGCCGGTAACGAGGTCTCCAACAACGTCTCCAACACACAGGCTTCTGCTTTCGTCAAGGCCGCCGTCCGTGACACCAAGAAGCACATCAAGAGCAAGTTCTCCCGCTGGCTCGGTGTCGGTTACGCCTCCAACGATGATGTCGATATTCGTGAGCAGATTGCCGACTACTTCAACTGCGGTGAGGACGACTCCCGCATCGACTACTGGGGTTACAACATCTACTCTTGGTGCGGTAAGAGCAGCATGGAGGACTCTGGTTACACTGACCAGGCCAAGTTCTTCGAGAACTACTCTGTCCCCGTCTTCTTTGCTGAGTATGGTTGCAACGAGCCCGATGGTGCTGCTGGCCGTATTTTCGATGAGACCACCGCCCTGTACGACGAGAAGGTCATGACCGAGGTCTTCAGCGGTGGTATCGTCTACATGTACTTCCAGGAGGCCAACGACTACGGTCTCGTCAAGATCAACAAGAACGATGACGCTGTCAAGCTCAAGGACTTTTCCGCACTCCAGAGCAAGGTTAACGCCGCCAAGCCTACCGGCGTCGAGGAGGATAGCTACAAGCCCACCGGCAAGGCCGCCACCTGCCCTGAGCAGTCCAAGAACTGGAAGGCCAACAGCGTCCTTCCCCCTGTCCCCGACTCCGACCTCTGCGACTGCATGGTCAAGAGCCGAAGCTGTGTCCCTGCTGATAACCTGAAGGCTAAGGACTTTAACGATATCTTTGGTTACATCTGCGGCGAGGACAAGAAGATCTGCACTGCCATCAACGCCAACGCCACTGCCGGTATCTATGGTGCCTACAGCATGTGCTCCGACGAGGCCAAGCTTGCTTACATCCTCGACGCCTACTACGTCTCCCAGAAGTCCGCTGCCAGTGCTTGCGACTTCAACGGCAAGGCCACCACCCAGAAGGCCGAGAGCCAGTCCTCTTGCTCGTCTGCTCTCGCCTCCGCCAGCAAGATCAACGAGGAGGTTGCCACTGCCACCCACGCCGTCGCCTCCGAATCCACCGGTGGAACCAACAGCAGCAGCGAGGACGACGAGAACTTTGGTCTCCAGGCTGCCTCCATCGCCCGCGTCTTCTCCCTCGGTGACTTTGCCGTCGGCGCCTACATGGCCGTCGCCGGTATTGTCGGTGCCGGTATGGTCCTTCTGTAAAAAGGAGGTTCTTTGGATGGGCCGATCTTGGTATGATTAAAGTTTCTTGCGGTGGCTTTTTAGGAACGTGCGCTTTTTACTAGTTGTGTTTTTTCCTTTTTGTGTATCTAGCATCGCCGGTGTTGCATGGCTTGTGATTAGAACGAGATAGATGTCTAATGCCATCTTGCGCGATTGCTATGCCAGTCAGTGAAGTGCTTGGGTGAAAATTATACATTGTAATGTAATAGACTACCTTGATCTTGAGAGAAGATGACGTGCACAAAGAGCCGTTCTCAGCTTTGTGACTCAGTAAGATGGCATGCTTCGGGCTCAGTAAATCTGTTACTCTCGACATCGAGCTTCTCAATGCATACTGGGACTGTACCAACCCTGTATTTGTATCGTTGAGGCTAAGGCTATGTGAAGGCGTTTGAATGCTTGGCCGCAGTTTGCTACGGCAAGAGCACATCAAGGGTTAGAAAGCTACCAGTACCTAGGTACCAGGTAGGTAAGTTCAACCAATGATGAGTTCATCATAAGGCTTAGAACAATTGTAAAATTTATGATAACTTTGTCATAAGGCTTAGGATGTATTTAGAACAATTGTAATGATATTATCATAAACCTTAGGATAGATTTAGTAGAATTGCAAAATTTATGCTAAGTTTAATAGAAAGTAAGAGAAGATTTGATGATTTAAGGCGCCCCATGAGCAGTTTATTAAGATTTCATCCAAGATTTATGGGAGGGTCATGCTCACAGGCGCGACTTCCAGGGTCTTGCCATCCGTCATAAGTCGATTTCTCCCTCGTCATGGCACACTTTTCTCTCTCTTCATCCTCTAAAAGCAACATCAACATGTCGTCGCCTTCGGACCAGGATCAGAATCAGGGGCAACAGCAACCACCACCTGAGCCCTGGTGGGAGCCAAAGTTCCTCGATTCTCAAGAGTCGCTCAACCCGGCGCAAGCCTTACTTTAGAGAACGTTCAAGGTTACCAGCGCGCTTAGCGGAGAGACAGCAGCTTATCTTGAGGCCTTTGACGTCTTGTGGCTTGTTCCTCTCAAGGTTGGAGATTTTGGCATCATTTACACTGGTGGAAACAACTCCTTGGACGACGGCGGATTAATCGACTACCCAATCGTGCAGCTACTTCGAGAAACCGACCAAGGCATCGAGGCAGGATACGGAACGACTCTCCTTGAAGGCCGCGCTGGACTGTGCCAAGTGCCCCGAGAAAACATTGAACTTGGAGCTTTCCTCACAGGGCCTGGCAGGGTGAGTTTGATGCCAGGTGTGGAAAACCCACCGCGACTACAATTCACAAGCACGTTCAAGAATTTCGACTGCTTCGTTCCCTGCATTCGCAACCTGGACTACCTGGATGCGACAAATATCTGGATAAGAACAAAAGCTCCCCCAACTATCGAATTACCCGCCATCTGGAGCTTCGGAACACCACGCCACCTGAGGTATGACAGAAATCGAGGACAAAACCCGCGTGTCCAGTTGTTCTATACTCAGTGGAGTGAGGATTCAATGATCAGCCTTTTTGAGGCAAATGTTCCACGAAGAAGTGCTCCTCCTAATGATAGGACCGCTGTCTACCTTATCGTCGAGATCACAGTTGACCCAGACGTCGAGCATCCTCACGCCTATATTCCGCACCGACAAGTATGCCCTTTTGACTCTGGGGGTCAAGCATTGCGCGTTGGGATACGTATCGAGTTCATAGACGAAGGAGGGAATTGGCATACCAGCTATCTCAGCGCCTCTACTCGCCGTTATCCTATTTTATCGAAGTACAAGTCGTTGAAAGTCGAAGAATTGGGTAACGAACTCAATCATATCGACATTCGCTGGCTCCACTGCATGAAAACACTTGCGACTCTATTGAACTGGCGATGGAAACCGGAGGACAACATCACCCAAGCCGTTTGGGCTCCTTATCGCATCAGGCTCCTGAGCATTGACTTCGACTTTCACAATCAGCGCCTCGTTCTTAATGAACCACAGCCGGTGGAAATGCAATGCCCTCGGCTTCTGGCCTAATGCCCCTCCAACCAAGAATGTACCTTAGTAGACATTGCAGGCAGAAAACACGAGGTGTATTATAAGTTTAGGACATTTTATTATTGAGCTTAGGATGCTTTAATATAAACTTAGGACACCTTTGACTACTTTATTTCCGTCCCATAATTTAGGCCTAAGTCTTAGGCTATGTATGTATGCCCCGGGAGGATGTTTGACGTCGATGGGAATTCGTCGAACTCTCAATGGAACCCAATGAAGTTTCTTGGAGGGGCTAGGGGAGGATACACAGGACCTTGATCCTAAATGACAAAAAGACTTAGATAATATAGCCTAAGATTAGGATAACTTTTGATGAGTTTATTTGACACTACATCTCAAGGTTCGCTGTTTTCTTGCCCCCCGAGGAGGGGCTGTCCGTTAATAGTGGTTGACGGCCCCGCCCGGGCATCTTCTACCAAAGAGTCATTTTCCTGTTAGGGCACACCCGATGAGACCACTGCAGGTTTTTGCCTCTTGCTGCAAATTTTCTTTATACCTACTCAAACATCCTCCAACTGAAATGCTGGTTCGTGATGTTTGGTGCTCTCACCAGGTCTGCGTTGCGTACTCGTTATTGCGAACCTGACTTGGAGTGCACGTCAAGACAACCGACAATGACAAACGAGTTGAATTCTCACTTGATCTTGAATTGTCAGTAGAGGGAGTTTGTCGCTCGAGACTGGGTAATGTATTGAGTGGTTTCCACTTCCCAAGGCAGAGAGTGTGAGTGCCCAGAGCTTGTTTTACAGCATATTGAGCCACCAAGTGGAATTTGCAAAGAGAGGAACTTGATAATAACACGAGTTATCGAGTTTCATGTATTATTTGCATAAGTACAGTTGGTTGTTCGTGTGCAGCGCTGTCATTAGATTGCTATGTGGTGGTGGAGGAAGTAGAGTATATAGTTTGCAAATTAAGACAAGCTTCCGCCAGCGGGTAAAACCGTTGGCACATGGTCTATTGAAACGATACAGGTAATTATTCTGAAGCACCTTCGTTCAACTCCCACTAACTTCCATCAAGAGAAGATTAGCATGGCCCCTGCACTAAGGATGGTAAGTCAAGATGTCTTCAGGCGTCTATCACCATATACTGACCTGTCCCATTAGACACGCTCAATCAAAGAGAAGCTACCAATTTTTTTTTTAATCTTTGTTGATATGGTCTATTTAATCTTTTTGCTATTGTCTATGGCTTGATCTTCTGTTGTGATGCCGAGCATCCTTGTGTTGGGTCGTGTCAACGCTGTGCGACTCTAATTGGCTGGATAAAAATAGATATCAGGCCCCACGCGTGCTCATTTAAGCATAACGTGTCTGTAGATTTGGAAGCTGCCTTTAACTTCACGACAATGTATACAATCATGATTGTGAATGAAGATGATAGCTTACGATAAAACGCTCGCCTTGTGCATCTGTACTCCCCCATATACCGGCCGCTTCCTTTCATGGCCCTTGGCCAAAGCGCATCAGAAGAGCGACCTGAGAATGCAGCCAGAAGGCGCTTTCCGGCTTTGTCTCTTCAGATCGAGGGCGATAGGGCTGAGCAGCCATTGAAATCTTTGGGTGTGGCCCCACGGGGTCTTTCCTCAAGCATGAAAATACATGAAGCATCAAAGCAAGAAATTGGTAAATATTAATTTGGTTCAGTGCTCAAGGAGAAAGGGAGAACCTTAAGGTCTTACTAGGCAGACGCATGCTTTGCCTGAGTTGGCTCAAAGGATCACTGTTTTGTTACAGGACGGGTGTCATATTGGTGATCGCGACTACAGTAAACACAGCCAGGCTCTGCCTCGAGAATGAAACAAACCGTTTGCATACACGTCCTTCTGGAACAATAGACGAGAGATGCGGCGCAGCGACGGATTTGTGAAGCCATACACGTTCTCCAAATGACAGATCCGAAAGCCAACTATTCCAGTTCTAGAAGTCGAGTAGCAATCTTCTGTCCATTCAAGACAACCCTCAGTCCCGAAAAACATCCTCCCAGTAAACACTTCACCTGCGCCCTGCCATATTGATCACTCCTCCAACGCCATCTCTTCAGCTGCCCACGCTAAAAAGCATGCTTACCTTGTAAGCTAAACGAAAACCCATCCAAGCTCCGCAGAACAGAACTGACCCATTCGGACACGGAGACGATGCTGACATTCAACGGGGACTAGGACTCGGGACGATAAATGAGTGGCGCAAGGTGCGCCATGCTCCCCAGCTGAATACCCAAAGGGACAGAAAGAAGCCTTGTGGCGGTCTATTAAAATAGACTAAAAAGCCGTTAGGCAGATTGGCGGGAACAGTTGTTCAACGGTAGGATTTTGGTGATGGAGTTGAAACGTACGAGTTGGCGCTTCGAGAGGATTTTTGAGAAAGGATCTGCACCAAAGTACTTCCCTCTTTATTCTTATTTGATAGTGACCCTGAAAAATAAAAACACGAAGAATTGACAGGCCTGTAGATAGTTGTTTCCCGCTGACAGGTCCCGCCGTCAGCACAGCCCGTGAAACTACTGGTGTAAGCAACGCCTTCAGCACTAGCCCAAGTTCCACCCAGCCACGATGCAGGACTCGGATATGTTGGTCTCGAAGAATGAACTGCATATAAGGGCTGGAAGAGATCCCGAAAGATCTTCCAGCCCTATCACTCATATTCACAATCATCATGATTCCTTCAATTCTATTAGCCCTTGCGGGGGTTAGTTTCGCAGCCCTCGAGCCTAGACAGGTGATGCACCAGGCTCGAAACCAACCGTCTTTTATTTCATCGCGAAATCTTTCTGAAGCTGAGAGCGAGCCCTGCAAGTTTATAAGTCAAGCTTATGTGGAAGCTGAACCTGAGCCTGGAAAGCCTGTTGTTCTTGCTATTCCTCCCTCTGTTGGTATTGCTTGTCTCAAGTCTGTTCCTCTGGATAAGAAGCGGGATCTTGAGTTGCTTGACTATCTTGAGCCTTTGATTGGGTTCCAGAGTACGCTTGAGATTCTTGCTGATCCGCCGAAAGAGTATCTGTTTCCTGGTGTGGATGTTCTTGGGGGGTTTGATACGATTCGAAGCAAGTTGGAGAACAACAAGTACAAGACTCAGTATGAAGTCATGACAGATCTGCGAAGCCTTGTAAGTCTTTCCAATTCTTTGCAAAATGATGTACTTACGATAGTAGTTTGCTGCTGCCAACGATGGCCACTTTGACTACCCTCCCGCTCTTCTCAACGCCTTCTACTACGTCCGACGAGGTGTCGAGTTCGAGTCCGTGTCTGCCAACGGTCTTCGCCTGCCATACATCTTTCATGTAATCGACACAAGCCGTGGTAACCAAGGCCTTCTTGACTACGCCCCTTCAGCTGTCAAGTCCATCGATGGTACCCCAATCGCCGAGTGGCTCGAGGAGGACGCTTCTTTCGCGACATCAAACAGCCAAGACCCTGATGCTCAGTACAATGGTCTCTTTGCATCTATCCCTCGTGGCGCTGTTGGGTCTTCCAGCAGCACACTCTTCACCCAGTTCGAGATCCCTGACACGTATACCATTGAGTTCCACAATGGAAGCAAGTTGGAGGTTGTCAACCAATTGGTCGTCCCTGCTACCGTTGACCTTTCTGGTATCGAGTCTGGCGAGGATTTCCACTACTATATTGAAATCACTCCCACAAACACCACCACTGAAGAGCCTTCTGCCAATGAGCGTCGTTCAACCCAAGAGACTGACGATGATCTTCCCGGATATCCTAAGCCCCTGGTCAAACAATCCAGCAACGCTGTCTCTGCATACCTTCTCAATGGTGATGACTACAAAGACACTGCTGTTCTCTCCATCTTGAGCTTCTTGCCTATCGGTATTGACATCAGCAACCCGCCTGCCGACTTTAGCATGACCAAGTTCATCCTTGAGGGACAAGCTGTCATCCTTCAGCTCATCAAGGCGGCCAAGGCTACTGGTCGTGACAAGCTCATCATCGATATGTCTGCAAACGGCGGTGGTTCAGTCATTCTCGCTCACTCCATTTATCGTCTCTTGTTTCCTGAGGGAGAGTTCACCGGCTGGGATCGATATCGCGCCAACCCTGCTCTTGAGGCTGCTGCTGAAGTCGACTATGATAACCTCGTCAAGTCTCTGATCACTAGATCTGAGTATTACCCTGTCGCTCCTGGTAACAAGTACCTCGAGACAGGCAAGGAGTTCTATGGTCCTTATACCGTCAAGGGCCAGAATGTCACTGCAGCCTTCCAGACTGACAAGACTGTTCCTTGGGATGAGAGCATTCCTGCTTATATCAATGGTTTCGACCCTGAGAGAAAGCCTTTGGTTGCGGAAGCTCCCTGGAAGCCTGAGAATATCATTATCGTGACTGACGGTATCTGCGCCTCGGCCTGTGGCATCCTGACCGGTCTTCTCACCCGTAACCACGGCATTCGCACACTCGCACTTGGCGGTCGTCCTCTCAATCAAGCCATGCAAGCCATGGGCGGCGTCAAGGGAACTCTCCTCAACTTCAACGCCGACATCACCAGCGCAATCGCCAATGTCCGCGCCAACGCAAAGACCGACAAGGAGACGGCCTCTATCCTCAGCGACGCATCGTCCTCATTCCCCAGCTCACAGAACCCACCTCTTCTTCCCCTTCCTGCCGGCGGTGTCGGTAAGGTCAACTCGCTGAACGGCTACACTGAGGATAACCTCGAGGGATACCCTGTGCATTTTCGGTATGAGGCTGCCAACTGTCGCCTGTTCTATACGCAGCGCATGTTGGCTTCGCCTATTGAGTCGTGGAGACGTGCTAGAGGTGTTGCGTGGAATAACGAGCCTTGCGTGTCGGGCTCAACGACGAATAGTGATGGGACTATTGGTGACAAGACTATCAAGTATGATTCTCGTGTTCGCAGTCGCGCGAGTGGAATCAAGGGACCTGGAGAGTTGAAGAAGTGATGATTCATTCATGGTAAACGGCGTTTGGATAGATGGTGATAGATTTAGCATGCGAAGGAGTTGTTTGTTTTATTTAGATTATAATGGTCATACCAATTTTCACTTTGTATTGTGAGTTATTCAGATATGATGAGTCTCTGTGGCTTGTATCGCAAAGGTTTACGATCCCGATCGATTAAGCACGCCAATGACGTCAGACAACTCGAAGCAGGCACTGGCACGCGACAACTACAAGCTAAGCTCTGTCCTACGTAGACTATTCTTCCTTCTCATTTCTCTTCTTGACCTAAGAATTAATTCTCTTGCGACATATTTTTTGCAAAGACAATATCGTTATTCCGAGGTCGTCATGCCTCTCCTCCCAAGAGTCAACTCGGCCGCTGTCAACAGGTCCCAGACCAAGAAGCAAAAGTTCAAGGCCTTTATGCGACAATGGTTTCTTGTCAATTGGCGCGATTTACTCACCATGGCCGTAGTTGGAGCTGTTGCTTTTGGTGTATGTTTGTTCCCTGTGTTTTTGACCGTTGCTAATTTGTTAGATCTATCATTCTCCTGTCATCATCACACGAACGTTTCCCATCACCTTCAATGCGACCTCGGGAGATATTGTCTACCCACAATGGGCGTACCCTGATCGCGGTTGGATTCTACCCTCGTGGCTATCAGGTCTGATATCCATCGCTATACCTATCATCACCTATATCGTCGCCCAATTTCGCATCAAGTCCGCCTGGGATGCGAGCAATGCCATCATCGGAACGAACTGGTCCGTCATTTTGGCGTCTCTCTTTCAAGTCACCCTCAAACAACTTGTTGGTGGTTTCAGACCTTACTTTCTAGATGTTTGTATGCCAGATATTTCTCTCGCCAAAACGCACAACAAGACTGGCCTGAACGGAGTTGGTTTCTACCAAATCATGTACACCACCGAGATCTGCACCCAGCCTGACAAGTCGAGGATCCAAAATGCCATCACTTCGTTCCCAAGCGGACACACGACAGCTGCTTTCGCTGGATTCGGATTCCTCTTCCTATGGCTCAACGCCAAACTCAAGGTCTGGGCAGATCACAAGCCCGCCTTCTGGAAACTCTTCCTCACATTCCTCCCTCTCCTCGGAGCAGTCCTAATCGCTGGTTCACTCACCATCGATGCTGCGCACAACTGGTATGACATTCTAGGAGGCGGTTTTATCGGCACAATCATGGCATTCGCATCATATCGGTCCACCTATGCTAGTGTCTGGGACTGGCGCTTCAACCACCTTCCGCTTCAAGAGACGGAGGCTTTCCGGTATGGATTCGACGGGGACCTGGACTATGCTGCTCAGACCATATCTATGGCTGCTGGCTGGGGAGGCAAGAAGGTTAGGTTGCCTGAAAGCGCGAGTGCCCCTGCTATCAGCTCCGAGTCTACGCTTCGAAGTGGCACTGAGGAGATAGAGAACCTGGATGCGAATACTAGAAGGAAGCGAACCAGACCGGCGGTTGGAGATGAGGCTGTCTAATGAGGAGGGCTTGAGTTTACACGAGAATATTCATAGCTGGAGTTGGAGCTTGGCATAGATTCGTATATCGATTACAATGGCATTGATACAATTGGCTAAGACCTGGCTCTTGATCGAAACTGTTGCGTTGTTTGTGAATGGATTCATCATTAAAGTCGGCTAATGAAAGCTTGAAAGCTTTCCCCAAGGACGCTCCCAAGCACAATTGCCAGTTTCAGCAGTCAACTCTCGATAGGTAAAATACAAGCAGAATGAATATGCACAAGTTTCCTCCCCAAGCAAAAAAGAACAGTAGTCCTTAACACCGGGATGCAAAAGGGAATGTCGGTGGAGAGGCTCGAACTCTCGACCTTTGGATGACCCTGACTTCTCGTCAGATCAATCTGATTTCAGATATGAGACCAACGCTCTAACCAACTGAGCCACACCGACAAGGGTTAATATGATAGTTTCTCTGTGATAACAGTACTTAAGAAGCTGGACTGAGCTTGACAGAAGCCAGATGACCTTACAAGGTGATCAACCTAAGACGACATTACTTAAATCGTCACGGTTAATATCAGAAAGTCGCATACCTGAAAGCACAGTAGATTCGGGTCGAATGACTGTGAGCTGTAATATTACTGGTTTCAGATTCTGCCTTGGCATCCTCGTTGTTCGCTCATGTCTCGCTTCTCGTGCCGCGATGCTGCGCCTCAGTCCACGCACTACATATCCATCTTAGCTAGGCGGCCACGTCTACTGCGCCTAGAGGCAACAGCAATACACGGTATGGTTGGATGAGATTGCGTAGGCTTAAGAGAATGCGAGATGAATGGAATTGGGATAATACAGCGAGGAAGGACATATAAGGATGAATGGTGCCTGGTCGAGTATGTTAACAATACAATCAGCAACATTCAAAACTTATACAACCAGTTCATTCCCATACCTTTTGAATAAGTCGGAGAATCATTACAATGACTCTTTACTCTACATCCAACAAATCCATCGAGGACGTTGATCCTCTCAAGCAAGCTGGTCAACTTCCCTCTTACTCCATCCAGCCCGATAGCACGGAATACCAGCAGCCCCAACCCCAACCCAAACCTCAAGATCGAGATGTTTCTTCTACCGCCAAGCCCACAGCTGGCGAGCGATTTCACAAGATAAGCTCCAAGGCTGGTACACCATTGAACAAGGCCGCCAACTTGTTTGGTGCTGAGGGATGGTGGCCTTCGACTATGGACAAGGAGTGCAGCAAGGCAGCTCGCATCCTACACTCTTTCACCAGTAAGTCCAATACGAGCATCCCAAGAAGCATCTTACTTACAAGTCTAGACCTCAACTCGTCTACTTCGCCCTCCGAAAAAGGTCCTCTCCACCCAACTGGTCTTACACGCAAGTCAATCGTCAAAATCCTGCCTTCAGTCCTCCAAAGCGCCGCTGGCCTCGCAATCTTCAACGTCATCCGTGCTGGTGCCGGTCATAACTCTCTATCAGGGGGCTCCGGCGTAGTCATCGCCCGTCGCTCAGACGGTACATGGTCTCCTCCCTCCTCCTTCATCGTAAGCAGTCTCGGAGCCGGCTTCGTCTTTGGACTCGATGTGTATGACTGCGTCTGTGTCCTCAACACCCCAGAGCAAGTCGCCGCCTTCACAAAGCCTCGGTTGTCATTCGGCGCCGAGGGATCTGTTGCTTTGGGCCCTATTGGAACAGGCGGTAGTGTTGAGGCTGCGCTTAGCAAGACTGCTCGGCCTATGTGGAGTTACATGAAGAGCCGCGGTTTGTGGATGGGTGTTCAGATCGACGGTACTATCGTCGTGACTCGAGGAGATGCCAACGCTACTTTCTACAATGAGCGTGGCATCACGGCGGAGAAGATCTTATGCGGCGATGTTGCATGGCCCATGGCGGGTAAACCTCTATTTGAGGTTCTTCAGGCTCTTCAAGGTCGAACCGACTATGACCGAACTGTTGTGCAAGCAGTTGGCCAGGTCCCTCCTCCTGGAGATGGTATCTTGTCTGAGAAGCAGGAGAGATACACCGATGAACCTCAGGCACAAGAGACTCGAGAGCAAACACAGCCTGAGGTTACTCCTCGTGACGTGAAGGAGGATCTTCCTGATTATGAAGTTGTGAAGAAGGATGACGAGGAGAAGATTGTGGACGATGAGAAGGCCAGGCTTGCTGCATCTGGATACTAGTCTTCGGAGTTTTTGTCTTGGTACTGGGCGTGGAGTCAGGGCTGTATTCGAGTTTAAATTCATTTAATTGGTTCTTTAGCAGTTCCTCAATTGATGTTTGATGATCTTCTCTATGCCTCTGCAACAACAGCACTTGGTGAGTCCCTCAGATCTCATGAACTACAGGGCCATGAGAGCAGGCAACGATGACTTGGCTCACTACAACCCGACACCATAAAAATTTAGTATACAGAAACATTCTGACTGAATGCCAATATGACCATCCTTTCACAGTGACCAGATAAATGCAGCTATTGAATGATCATATCGCAGCCAAGCAAGTGTAACATCTGATTGGTCTCTCCGTACATCACCACCCCAGATCCCAATTGCCGTGTGTAGTGGGTACGTACTACCCAGCACATCCCCCACGTCATCTCAAAGGGAAGCTGACCTCAACCTCCCTGAAGAAGAGCTATCTCGAGCACCTCCCATAATGACAATTGTACCACCAACACCATAAACCATCTTCAACCATCCACGCTCCTTTCTCACTCCGTCCATCGCAGCAATGGCTCCCGCCGCTACAAACTCTTACAGCGAGACTGCTCGTGACAACGCATCAGGCTTCATCGCCTACGCGCGGAGCTCCGTGGATCGTGTTGCCCCGCCTAATTCTCGACAGAAAGCTTACGACAATACTGCTTCTTTTGCTTCATCGCGACCTATTCTCTTTGTACGTTCTCTCTCACCGTCGACTTGCCACCACTAACAAAGCAGTCCTTTATTGTATCACAACTTCTTCTTTCTTTCCTCCCTCTTCTAATCTTCCTCACATTCTCCCTCTCAACCATCCTATTCGCCCTTGGCGCAGCAATCGTCTTTGCTCTTTTCTGGATCGGCGTTGCCCTTCTTGTTCTCGTGCCTGCACTGCTCGCCACTTCTTCCATTGCCGTCCTCGTCTGGGGCTGGGCCATTGGGAGCTTCATCATTGCACGCTGGCTGTACAACCATTCACCTGTCGGAGTGCAGAACAATGAGGTTGTGAAGAAGGAGAACGGCAATTAGTTTTACGCCTACACCGTCTGCCAGCTTGGTATTAGAAACAACAACTGGGATCCTCATGATATGTCTGCATTTTAGGATCCGTGTATGGGCTATGGAGGATATCGGGACGGACAATAAAGTATCGGTTTGGGATGGAGTTTGTTTGTCCACTCATCAAGGGTAATGGAGGCGGGATGCAGCCCGCTCACGAAATTGCAGAAGCATTACGCTGTCAACATGTAACATTACACTGAACATCAAGTCCTAGGCCATTGCCAACCTAAGCATTAATCCTAGTACAAGACGTTCCACTCAAAGTGGCTGTTAAACCTCTAGTTCTCATTAATAACCGAGACCCATCTATCTGTCCCAATCGCTCATGTACAAGTGCTTTACAGATACAGACCCTCTGGCTCACCCTCCTGCTTTGTACGGAGTACTCTCTCACGCGCTGATCGGAAGTCCGCCATTTGCACCCGCATTCGTCGTTCTCGGAGAGCGAGCAGACCGGCTTCGGAGCAGATGGCCTTGATGTCGGCACCTGAAAGGTCGTCCTTTTGGGAGATGAATTCCTCAAGGTCGACATCATCGTTGAGGTTCATCTTTGAGGTGTGAAGTGTAAAGATCTTGCGCTTGGTGTTCTGGTCGGGGTTCTCGAAGAGAATCTTTCGATCAATACGTCCAGGTCGAATCAGAGCAGGATCCAGGGTATCGATCTTGTTTGTGGCCATAATGACCTTGACGTCTCCACGGTCGTCGAAACCATCCAGCTGGTTGAGAAGCTCCAGCATAGTTCGCTGAACTTCACGCTCACCACCCGATGTGGAATCGTATCGCTTCGTACCAATGGCATCGATTTCGTCGATAAAGACGATAGAAGGAGCGTTCTCACCGGCAACCTAACAACGTTAGTAACAGCCAAACACACCAAAGAGATCACATACCTGGAAAAGCTGTCGCACAAGTCGGGGACCATCACCAAGATACTTCTGAATAAGCTCACTACCCACGATACGTAGGAAAGTGGCAGAGGTCTGGTTGGCGACGGCCTTGGCTAGCAATGTCTTTCCAGTACCGGGAGCACCGTAGAGAATGACACCCTTGGGAGGCTTGATACCCATCTCTTCGTAAAGCTCCGGATGGAGCAATGGCAACTCTACTGATTCTCTGACTTCCTGAATTTGCTGCTCCAGACCACCAATATCGGCGTATGACTCGGTAGGAGCTTTGTCGAGCTTCATGACACTGACGATAGGATCGGCATCATCTGTCAGCACGCCAACAATACTGACGCTCTTGTGATGCAGAAGAACACTAGCGCCAGGTTCCAACAAGTCCTTGTCGACGAAGCTCATGATGCTAACGTAGTACTCGGGACCAGTAGTACTACTAACGATCGCATGATCATCATCGATCAACTCCTCTAGAGTTCCAACACCCATGGGGCTTCCTCGCATGTCATCAACACGACCACGTTCGTCCGCTAATCGATCGACATCGGCATCAGTGCCAGCGGATTGACCCTCCTTGGCTGCCTTGGCCTTGCGTAGACGTTCCTGGTTTTCAACATACTCCTCCTCGAGCAAGAGATGATCGTGGATTCGCTGCATTCGCAAAAGTCGGAGCTTGCATCGGCTGGTAGGGTAGACGGCGGGAAGTTTCTGAGCGGCGCTGGTGCCGCCAGCCTTTCTCTTCTTGCGACCGACTCGTGTGGTAGGTCGAGGCGGGGGCTCGTACTTGGGCTTATCCTTCTATTGGGTTGTTAGAGAGGGAATAGAGGTCCCGGGCGGGTTTCTTGCCTTCTTGTCCTTCTCATCGCGTCCCCCTTCTCCCATGCCGGATTGACCTTGACCCTAGATAACGTCAATAGCTGTTGAGCTGCGGAGTGATGAAAATGTTTACCATTTTGTCAGGATCAGCTCTGGGAGCTATAGATTATGTGGTATCGTTTATTTAGCGTGGCAGTGGTTTAATGAGGTGAGTCGTGATGGTGGATGTGATTTGATGTGGAAGAGAGAGGTCGAGGCTCCCGAGCTTAGTGATGATGAAAGCGACCGCCAGGCGCCAGGGAAACACGACAGCTCCAGCCTAGTCACGTGCTACTCCGAAATGAGTCACGTGAAGCTTCAACAATACCAAGTAGCTTCAAGCAACAGCAGATGTCGGAGTCGACAGACAAAATGTTATTTAAACTCGTAAGAACTGAAGCCCTAATTTGAGGCTAAATTACTTCTTGCCGTGTCCCTTCGTCTGTTAGGCGTCGATGTCAGCATCTCATCGACATTTGGCTATCGTTGACGAAAACGATTGGAAGCTAATTGTATGTCTCAAATCTCAATGGTTTTGTCAAGTACGGATGCAGAGAGGCAAGAGATCAGTAAATAATCACAAGAGTCGTGCAAATGCAGTTCTCGATATACAAGGTTCAAATTTGGTGATGAAGGAGAAAAGCACTGGACCTTGATGGGTTGACCGAAATAAACTTCTATAATACCTACTTGAAATAGGTCTCGCAATCCTCAGAAGCGCTAGCTTTTGCGGCCAGAATTGAATGCTAGGAAACCGAGAGAAAATAGCACAGTTTATATGATGGATTGAGTCTGTTCTATATTCCCTTCTCACTCAGTGAAATCAGAGCTCTACGAAATTGATTAAGCTCTTAAGTGAGGCAGTTGAAAACACCTTTGCTGCGAACCACAGTCAGATAAGGCAAAGTTTTTAGTGAATAAAGTTTTTATTGAAATAGGGTGTATATAAAGCAGCATTGTTCAACAACCTCCTCTTCCCATCGACGCACTCATACAAACACACGTTGAACTTGTATCCAACCATTTTTCGCGGACTTGGTCCATGATATTCTATTTTTGAATCCGACCTACACTGCAACCCAAGAGCGACACCCCCCGCAGGACGCTAACTCTTAGCGGTCTCAGTGGAGTGACGTCTGCCTCCTACGCCACGGCCTGACAAAAATCAAGGACCCCTCCCTCTCCATCCAATATCACCAACCGAATAGCCTGCCTGACCTGCACAAGACACGACCTGACCTGCAGAAGGCCTGTCTTACGGCCCAAAGTTATAGTTATCTCTTATCTCCTCACTCGATCCAACTATTCTCCTTTTTATCACCGGTCTTTATTCAACAATCCTCAACGTTTCCATCACCCCTTCTTCCTCCATATCACCATCATGTCTCGGGACCGGCGTGTTCTCAAGGAGCTCAAGGATATCGAAGCCGATCATGACGACTCAGGCGTCAACGCGACTCTTGTTGACAACGACTTGAAACACCTCAAAGGAACATTCCCTGCGCCGCCTGATACCCCTTATTCTGGAGGCACCTTCACAGTCGACATACAAATCCCGGAGCAGTATCCCTTCAAGGCGCCGGTGATAAGATTTGACACCAAGGTTTGGCATCCGAATATCAGCAGTCAGACGGTAGGTCAGCTTCCTTCAAGATGAGTAGAGGACGTGAAGCACAACAATCGGATTGGATAGCCAGCAAGAGGCGGACTACAAAAAAGGAATTCAGGATACTAACTCAACTTTCTAGGGCGCTATCTGCCTTGATACCCTCAGCTCCAACTGGTCTCCCGTCCAAACCATCAAGACCGCCCTTCTCTCCCTTCGAATGCTCCTCGAATGCCCAAACCCCAAGGATCCGCAAGACGCCGAGGTTGCAAAGATGATGATAGAAGATCCCAAGCGCTTCGCTCTCATGGCCCACGAATGGGCTGTCAAATATGCCGGCGCTCCACGACAAGACGTTGATGTCACTAAATACCAAAATGACATTCCAGCTGCTCCGGTCAAGGACGACGTTGCTCGGTACGTCAAACATGGAGACGGCAAGAATATAGGTAGCTAACAAGAGGTAGACTTAACGGATACAACAGAAACCTTGTTGAACGGTTCGTGAACATGGGATTCGCATTGGATGATGTTGTCGAGGCCTTCGTTCACTTCGGCATAGATCGCAACGGAGGCCGAGACTACGAGCTGGAAGAGGCATACATGGGGGACGTCGTTTCTAGACTGCTACATGAAAACTAATGTGAACTCTGGGGGACTAAGAGAAGGAATGACGATCTGAAACACAATTTCTTTTAAGCATGGTATGGGGAGTTTCCGTCGGTTCTTTTCAACAACTTAGACTGGGTACGGGGTGCATTAGCACTTCATATGGTTCGTAGGTCATGGTAAATGACACAAGATAGGTGATAGGGAAACTTACCGGTAATAATGAAGCAATTCTTCACTTGTTTGCATGGCTACACAATTCTCATACAATCGTGCCGTCACAAGTTCTTAGGGACTGCAAGGCCGACCTCCACTGGTGTCTTGGCTTATATAAATTTGGATATTTCTTTCGGTCAACTCATCAAGGTCCACTGCTTTTTTTTTACACCATTAACTTCAAAATTATCTATTAAGGATCTCTTCTATGCAGCCCTTAAGATCCTTTTTTTATCCTACCTCCCTACCTCTGTAGTTAATAAAATAACCAAGACAAATAGTAGTAGCCTTTCAACTGTTTTCGTTAATGTCAACAGCGACATGTCTATGCAATTCTTCATTTGGTTGCATGCCTACACAATTTCTCGCACATTGCATTGTCACATGTGCATACTCCAGCATGGTCAAATATAGCTTGAAAAACTTTTCAACATTAGATGGTTCATGTAATGTGACATTGTTGGCGCATTGCGTGCTGAGGGTTATGGCACACTCGCCTGCGGAAAGGAACACCAAAAGGCCTTTCCCACAATCTAGCCTGCGCGCCAGCCAGACCATCCTTTCTCTATCAGGTACGTACGAAGAAATCATGCAGTATGATGCAAATAGCCCTCCATGAGCGAGTCATCGGTCAATGAACCGGACTCTACTAACTCACTCCCCGACTCACACATCTTGTCTCCCAAGGGTGAACCAAATAGTAGACGTATCTTAGTTATAAAATTATAGCAGATCGCGGCGGACGAACTCGTTGTAGAGAGCCTTGCCCAGACCAGCGGGAGAGCGCTCGACAATGACACCAGCGTCCTCAAGAGCCTTGATCTTGGTGTCGGCACCACCCTTACCACCGGAAACGATGGCACCGGCGTGACCCATTCGTCGGCCGGGAGGAGCAGAGATACCAGCGATGAAGCTGACAACGGGCTTACCACCGTTGACAGTGTTGGCCTGCTTGAGGAACTCGGCGGCGTCCTCCTCGGCGGAACCACCAATCTCACCAATCATGATGATACCGTCGGTGTCGGGGTCCTCAGTGAAGACCTTGAGGCAGTCGATGAAGTTGGTACCGGAGAAGGGGTCACCGCCGATTCCGACAACGAGAGACTGACCAAGACCGGCCTGGGTGGTCTGGTTGACGGCCTCGTAGGTGAGAGTACCGGAACGAGAGACGATACCGATGCGGCCGCGCTTGTGGATGAAGCCAGGCATGATACCGATCTTGCACTGTTCGGGAGCAATGATACCGGGGCAGTTGGGTCCGACGAGACGAGTCTTGCTTTGGGTCTTGAGCATGTCGGTGATGCGAACCATGTCTAAGTGGGTCCCATGTTAGAAACCTTCAAAACGTTCCATCGACGTTGCAAAAAACCTACCGTGCTGGGGGATACCCTCAGTGATGCAGACAACGAGGGGGATCTCGGCCTCGAGGGCCTCCTCGATACCGGCGGCGGCCAGAGGAGGGCTGGGAAAAATTGTTAGGGGTCGTTTTCGTTGGAGTGTGTGGTTGATTAGACGTACGGGACGAAGAGACCAGTAGCAGTGGCACCAGTCTCCTTGACGGCTTCACCAACATTCTTGAAGACAGGGAGGCCGAGGTGAGTCTGGCCAGCCTTCTTGGGGTTTGTTCCACCGACAACCTTTGTGCCTGTTTGTCGAGAGTTAGTTTTTGTCACATGTATCATCGTAACATCGATATAGCGAAGACCGTACCGTATTCGATAGCTTGTTGAGCGTGGAAACTACGTCATTCGTTAATTTTATATACCCTCTCGAAATTCGATAATTGCGCCAACTCACGTTCCCTGCTTTCCGGTGAAGCCCTGGTAGATGACCTTGGTGTCGGCGTTGATGCGCAGGTTGTTGATGGTCTGGGCATACTGCGACGAAGAATAGGCTCGACGGCCAACGTTTTGCAGCGCCGAGGCGCGAGTGGCTCTGGCGAAGGACTGCATGATGTCGGAGGGTGGAGGGGAGAGGGAGTGAAGAGAGAGAAAAAGGAACGTCGCTGTCTGTTGCAACGATTAACTTGAGGTTTTGGAATTGGAAGGGAAAAACCGTTGATACCAGGAGCTTTCGGGAGGTTCGTGGTTTGGTTCGTATCAAGATTATCCCGTGGCCGGGATTCAACGGCCTAAGCCAAAAAGGGTCGACACACGCACAAGGTCAGTTGGTGCTTGACCTTGCGCTACGGGTGGTCTCGGAGTCAGTATGCCGAGTGATGTAGGGCGGGACATAGATGATCCGGGGTCAAAGGTAAAGGAGAGCCACTCACAAGAGCGCGTGGAGAATCTGTCGTGGTGAGCGTTTTGAGATACGGTTAATCGCGGGTTCTCGGTGAGGGCGAGACGACGGGAAGATGCGTCATTGGACATGATGAGGACCTGAGACCCTCTTTTTGCTTCGGACTTGTATCTCCAATGTTTGCATCTCCTTGAGTTTACGTTTAAAAATCGCGGACATTGACAACCTGATCCCGTGGGAACACAGCATGTTACATTTGCAATTGTTCAAAATGAGTGAATTCTATCTACTTATGATCAAAGAGCGACTACAGTCAGTTCCTATCTAAGACCAGTATCCAAATGGACATCGTTCTCCCATTCCTCATTGTTACTCCCAGCAATTGAGTGGTAACAATACAACTCCGAGGAGGCATCTTGAACAAAATCAGTTGATACCTCGGTCCCCCGGTAAAGATTATCGGCTGGTATAATACATCACCGGACCATCCATTCCCTGTCACTCATACTCATCCAATTGAAGACATTGCATCGCATGACATTTCAGTTCATCGCGTGCATCTCCAAGGAAGAGCGACATTCCCAATCGAGTCGTCTTAGTAGACGCTCTTGACATCCCAGCCGACAGCCATCACCCTGGCAGCAAGGAAACAGGCGAGTGCCAGCACATACGACAGCCCATCAAACACAATGAGAGCAGTCCAGCCAGTGTCACCCTTGTCGCCGGCCTCGAGAATGGCACCAGCAATGGGCAAGCTGCTGAGGGTTCCAAAGCTAGCTACCATGAAAGCTGTCGAGATGAATCGTCCATAGTCGCGAGGATCGCAGAGCTGACCTACGCAAACTGGCGTGAGTCCAAGGTTACTACCACTTGCAAAACCAAACACAACAGCGAACGCGATGATCATAGCCTTGGAGTCTCCAGCTGGCAACCACAGCGCAAAGGCCGATATGATGCAGAGCCCAAGCGTCAGTAGAATAACATTAAACCGCCCGATCTTGTCGGCTAAAAGACCGGGGAGAAAACGACCAAGCAATGAACCCGCATTGAGGATCGAAATCAAGGTGTAAGAGCTGTTGGCATCGCCCGAGTGTCGTCCGGCATAAGACACGATGTACGTCAATGGCACGAAGAGTCCCCATTCCATAAAGAAGATTCCGCATGCGGAAAACGTGAACTTTAGGTCTTTGAAGATGCTCAAGTCTGGCCAGACCGAAGACACCTTGTTTGATCGAGGGAGACGTGATCGCATGAAGAGCGTGGCGGGAACGGTGAGTCCGAGAATGATGAAGCCCAGGATACGGGTCGTCCATGCAAAGCCAACGCTGGGAAGAAGTTTCTGTAGAAAGATGGGAAAGATGATACCGCCAATTGATCCCGCAGTCATTGCAACTCCAGTCGCAAGACCTCGTTTCTTGTCGAACCAATGGGCAATAGATGCATAGCACGGTGAATTGAGAAGGGCGCCTCCAAGGCCACCCACAACCGAGTATGAAAGAAGGATCTGGTAGAATTCCTCGCAAACGCTGAGGATAAATAAGCTTGCGGCGATGAGTATACCTCCAGAGGCAACAATAAGTCGAGGACCGTATTTGTCAAAAACAGGACCGACTTGGATACCAACAAGAAAGACGAGGAAGAGATAAAGACTGAAGATCCAGCCAATCTGCGAAGACGAGTAATCACGAAGCTGGTTCTCGGAAAAGTACGACTCAAAAACAGCAGAGGTGTTGATGAGACCGTAGATCGAAAACATTCCACAAAAGGATCCAAAGACTACAAGCCAGGCTTGGAGTCCGCCCTCCGGGAATTCGAGGTCCGGTTCACTGTCGTCGGTGCTGGCTTCGCTGGGGTGCGCTACACGTCCGGTCTCGAGGCCCGCATCGTCCGGGGCCGGGACGGCGTCGCCACGGGGGGCATCGGGGTTAGTTATGGGGATGGCCTGCTTTTCGTGCTGGTTTTTTAGGCAGCTGTCCTCTGCATTGTGTTCGTTAAATGTCATGTGTGTCAAAACACGGTAGATCACAAAAAAGGGTACAGTTTTTCTAATGCCTCAGGGTGTGAAGAGTGTAGTAGACATGAGATAACTGCTATGAGAGTTGAGATGGGTTGAGGGAAAGGTCAGTGGGGAGGAGGAGGAAGAAGAATTTATAATCCCGGAAATAGGATCCGAATCGGTTAATAATTTGCATGTTCAATAATTGACAGTTGGGGTTGGGCGCTATTAACAAATGTCATGTTTAGTGTTCGGTTCAAGGGCGTGGGTGTGTAGGGCTTGGCATCAACTGTGAGTTCTATGACACGATTACCAGTGTCATGTTCTATGACGGACAAGTGATTCACTCCCTATATTCAGTGCTTAATCCAATTGGACCCCAGAACATGGGAACTGTTTCCAGTGATCAATTGAGAATCCTCGGTGGGACTCGTTCTCGTTTATTGGCAGTTATCCACATCGGATCCGGAGCCGCTCCGCATTCTTTGACACTGGGGATTTCACTTAAGCTTATTTCCTTGCACTGACATTTTTGCTTTAATAACAGTGGTGAATCCTGAGATTGAGTAGTCGCTTTGTTTGGGTTCCATTCTTTGTGTAGTGATGTCAGTGTGGGCTAATGACACTGGCATCCCCAAGTCGGCATCTCAGTCCGAGTACACTAACTCCTACCCAAGGAGTCATCTGGATGAGATTGAGGACTATTTACGGAGGTTTTATTGACAAATCGATGTTGTCTCTCAATTCATGTCTCTGTCTTGTATGTGTTGTCATTACTCGTGACAGCCAGTGATTATGTACAATAAGGCAATACTCCCGAGATATTGAAGCATTTTGGATGAGGGTAGCGTGTGGATATCAGGCAAAAGTCAAGAGAGCTATAATTCATCCATTTATCACTTCAATGGACCGCGGATGATGGTAAGTTGGCTGTGATGATGCTCAGGGCTTCAAATGCTGAAACAGTGTCCGTTGAACTCAGCACAAGACTATGGTAAATTGACAATGAAGATGTATCGGGATCTCCCACCATGATTAAATCACGTATCTGATGCGAGTGTTCTATAGCCTTGCCCATTATAATTGTCGCGAGGGAAATGCGTGCATGAGGTGGAAGAGTGACAGAAGAACAGATCAAAACAACTTTCAGTCACTATCAGATCGGACTCGAACGTGTGTATCAGATGATTCCGCGTCTCTCATCCATGCGTTGTTCAACAATCCATCTCTTATAAAGAGAATTGACCACTAGGGAGCCGGCAAAAGCGACACAGCAGCCATACGGGACGAGTCCTTTACTGTCAACAATCACCTGTCGTCATCATCATATGCCCATCTATTATCTATAAGTGCCAAACGAATCCAAGCGCCAAAATGATACTCCAATCGCCCTCAAAGCCCATTACTCTTGCATGAAAAGACACTGCTCACTTGCCCTGCACGGAACTGATCTATGATACCCTGCACACTGACGTATGTTCCCAGCGTGAGGTACAAAGCACCAGTCAACATGATCACCACGTTTAGCGCTACTGAAAGAGCGTCAAGGACGGGATTTCGCTTCCTTCCGGCCTTGCGATCTGCATTGCGCATGCGGAAGTAGGCCAGAGCCCAGAAGATGAAGCCGAACCAGCAGTTGAACAGCGACGACATGACTGACAACACTGAGAATTATTAGCACTGACCCACGAGTCTGAGAGTAGTCACTTACACGAAGAGAAGAATGGAATGATCTCAGCGATGAAGAAAGAGGCGGCCCAGCTGATCAGCAACACCAGTCCCCACCAGAACCAGCCCTTGAATGTGTGCGATGTGAGATGCTCTGAGTCCTTGAACATTCTGAAGAAGACGAATCGGCCTGTGACACTTGCATACAGGCAACCGACAAAGATAATGGTCGGAACCATGAAAGAATATGAGACCTTCTTATAGGTATCAGTGAGGACGCCGAATGCTGGTGTGACCATGTACTGGTTGCCCGTGTAAACGTAGATGACAGACCCGACAACGCTGAATGTAACAATCTCAGCCATGGTGCAAGCCCACAATGCCTTGGGGAAATCTCTGTTCTTTTGTCAGAATTATCACTGTTGCATCGAATGACACAGCAACTTACCTCGGATCACGCATCTCAGCGATAAAGCTGGGGATTGTAGTCTGACCGATGAATGTGTAGCTCATATTCATGAAGGCCGACATGCCAGTAACAAGTGTCGTGGTCTTTGGTGTCCAGATTGAGATTATCGGTTCTCCCATCTCAGGATAACCAGCAGGGTTACCCTGAGCGCCAGCAAATGCGGTTGCCAAGATGACGGAAATAAATGTAAAAAACGTCGAGGCAAAGCCGAGCTTTGACAGCATGCTAAAGGTGCGAGGAAGCGACCCGATCCAACTGATCACCGTGACTACTGCAGCGAATGCAACGGTTCTGCAGCCTGATATGGAGTCGGCCTCGGTCATTGTGTTAAGGTAAATTGCACCGACCAAGACATGCAGAGCTTGAATGAAGGTATTGTTCAGCACAAACATTACTGCTGTCCACCACCACGCCCATTTCTTATTCCACCAGATCATCTGCCCAATGTCGCACACATCTCTAACCTCGGGATGTCGCAGACAGAACTCCCACAGCACAAGACTCGTGTACAGAACAAGTCCAGCAATGACAGCCGTCAAGATCAATCCGGGCACTAGACCCAGAAGACTATACGACCAAGGGAAGCTCATGATAGAGAGCACGATGTACTCGCTAAAGAGCAGCCCTGCAGTTTTTTGCCAAGAACATGTCCTGTACTGAATAGCATTTCCCGCTTCGGAAGCGACTTGCTTGTCGACGAGATCTTCAGCTGCGGTGCTGTCGCTTTCGGATACATGCGCCAAGTGCTCGGCGAGGGGTTCGATTCGCGGGCCAATTGTGACGTTGGGCCCTCCAAGGGCTGATGCGAGCCAAGGCCGTCTGCTTGGCGTGCGTGAGGTTTGAAGTTCTGAGTCTTCTAGTGTAGATGTCTTGTCCATGATGATGAAGATGCGCTATCGCTGATGGTGATACTCAATGCAAGCAGAAATTTCGCAGAATGCTACAGTGGAGGAAGAGAAGAGAATGACGAGAATAATCACTCAAAGCAAAAGAAACGGCTGGAGTAAAGTACCCGTCCATGGAAGAGAGGCAGGGACGGTAGGTAGTACCAGACCTTGGACACTAACACAAGTAAGGCCGATCTGCAGTGAGCGAACTCCCCGACGGTGCATGATGAGGCGTCGGGTACATCGCAACAGGGAATGCCCTTGGCGATCAACGATACCACCTTTCAAACGGCATATGTGCTGATTGGTCTTGACTTGGTCTGTGGGCTGCGGAGATGCCCTCATCACCTCGGACACGGCGTCCCCAGCCATGCTCGAGATGTACTGTAGTGATGTACTCAACCGGTGTGGCAGAGTGATTGATAGATTGACTCCATGTTCTCTGCTGAAGCAGATGTCTATCTGTCTGTTGCATCCATCTTCTTGAGCAGACAGGCAGGTCTTCTCCCGACGTGACGATGTGGCGGCGGGTAACATCAAAATCACTGCAGATCGTATTCAATTCCTGAAATCACGCAATGCACCAGTCGTCATTATTAAAAGTTCCTGCCACTCTTATTGCACAGACCGTAAGTGGGTGTGCGTCCTAAGTTAGTGGGTTTGGGTTTTAAGCTTACTGCCCATAAGCTTGTTTTCCAGCACTCAGCTTCTACTGGTCAATCAACGGAAATAGCCCGGCGCCGCCGACGCCCGACCTCTTAGGAACCGGAGGTATTACCCGCATTATTGCACGATAGCAGACTGGGCCATTTCCCTCATAAGGCTCTATCAGTCAATTTCACCAATGCATTCATGATGGTAGTCATATAAAACAAGCTAGCTACTCTTGCAAATTATTGAAACTGACAACTAATCAAAGGAGGACATCATGAGCGACCCCATCACCTGACGCTCTCAGATCAATGACCAAACCATTCCCAGAACGAATATTATTCACTCGTATCCTGACTGGAATTACGCATGTTATTTCTTTCGAAACATGGAACATGGCACACATCGGCTTGGTGTCTCTCACATAGAAGTCTCGATGTCAGATACCCTGTACCTACAGTATTTGCAGCTAGCCGCATTGAAGCACATTCTTGGTAAAAGTATCGATCTTGGCCAATAGAGAGATAAAAATAGTTCCATATCGAAGTATACTTTGTCATCATATATATACGGTCTTTATTTAGGTATCCTGATCCCATCAAGTAAGTTGGTGTGGAAATATGTCGTTGATATCATAGATCAACTAGCACTCATTCGTTATGCTATATCTATTCATCCTTGACATCTGAAATTTTGAATCCTCCAGGGACCAGCTTCTGGAAAACCTGCTCAGGATCATACTTGGCTGCCGCATCCTTCATCTTCTTGATATTTTCAGCGCCATAACTACCAAGAGGATCCTGACTCTTATCCGCATAATTCAAGTAAGTCCACTCAAGATTACCCCCTTCAATAGTAGCAGCATAATCTTGCACGTCCTTGATCCAACCCTGGACCTTTAGTCGTGCAAAAGCCTCCTGCTCAGCAGTCTGTGCCCAGGGTTGGCATTTAGTATACTAATACTAATACTAGCCTAGTATTAGTATACTAATTATTATATAAATACTAAC